>JAJJMC010015296.1:7783484-7855848 GCA_023531435.1 Papaver californicum | reverse complement strand
GGCTATTTTTCCGGCGTAAACCTCTAATTCTTCACGTGTTTAGTCTTGTATTGGTCCCATCTATCTTGTGTATCAATTTGAGCCGAAAATATCAAAGTTTAAACGTGAATCAAAGTGTGCAGCAGTTCCGTCCCGATACTCCCGTGCTGAGTTGACTCGGTCAACTCGGATTGACCGACTTGACTCGGGTTTGACCCGATTTGACTCGAGGGTACCCCTTATCCACTTCTAGGTGCCAAATAACACTTGTCCTTGGGTGCCTTTATCACTTTTTGAGCCAATTTTTCCACAAATCTTTATTCTTCAAATGTACCTACAAAAGCATAAAAACACGTAATATATGCAAAATCGAATACTAACTTAATAGAAACTAAGGTGCAATTTAGACACTAAAATGTGTCTATCAAATACCCCCACACTTACTATTTTGCTAGTCCTCGAGCAAACTACTCTAAAAATAAAGTAAAAATCCTAACTCACGTTCGCAGGAATCGCGACTACATTTAGCATATGCAGTAAGCCGTTAAACCCCTAGGTGTCCCTAGTGGACGAGTTTTGTCTCGTGAGGGTTTACAAGAGGTATACCCACAAAACCTGAATCTAGATCTTAGCAACACGTGAACGATTAAGGATAGACACTAAACAAGCTAGTTAGTTGGCTACTTAGATATTTGGCTATAGGGACCATTACCCTTTATGGATCCAATCACTATACACGAGTGCTAACTCAAGCGTACTAAAATTCATATCTAAGACAACAGAGTTCTACTCAGACAGTTATCTATCCACCCATCACATGAAAAGACTTAGAAGATGAATGTAGACTGTAGAAAGTCGCAAATGTTGACCAAGGCGAACGATGTTTCCCATATCTGTCTGAAGGTCAGTACCGAGATGAAACCTAGTGTGTCGAGATACTCCCCATTTATTTTCAACGGTTACTACTAACTAAGATATTTACAAGTTCCCATGGGTCCTGCGTTCCACGCTTGCTTAGGCGACGGAGACAGGGAGAACTTTAAAATACCAAATACTATTTTTTTTTTCAATTTTTTCTAATTTTTTTTCTAATTTTTTTTCGATTTTTTTTTTTTTTTTTTTCGATTTTTTTTTCTGACACCTAATACATGTGTGTTCCCATAGATCCTGCATTCCACGCTTGCTTAGGCGACGGAGACAGGGGGACCACACACATAACTCTAAAACACTACCGTATTATTCATGTGGGGCATGATCTCAACACACTAAATGTCAATCCAGTGCTAATTAACATGTCGATGCTAGGACCCACCAATACTCTCAGAGAAACACGAAATTGCAAATAATAAAACAGAACATGATATGGTGGTGACAACTATCATGTTATTTCTAACACCTGAACTCTGTCTCCTTTATGAATAGACCATCTAGCTGGGTACACCAATCCTTATAGCAAAATGGATAAGTTTCCATCTACCTAGAGTGGTTAGTGTCACCCTGAATTGTTCACATGCTTCTAAATTCCAAATCGTATTAAACCTAAAAAGTCCCCCAATACCCCCAAACTTAAATTAAACAGTGTCCTCAATGTTTCCAAGTAAAGAACAATACCAAAAGAGTAAAAGTAAGGGAGTCAGAAAGATAGTACCTGAATGCCTGAGCATGGGTTACCTCCCAAGAAGTGCTAAGTTTAAAGTCTTCAGCCAGACTAGAAAAGAATTAGTTACCCCCTTAAATCATATAGCAATAATCGGAACAACTGTGGGTCATATGGATCAAATAGTGTGCCCCACAGTAGAAGTAAACAGCAGCAAGCTACGAAGATAAACAATCTGAACATACTTTGATCCCTATCTAGGTAAACCACATCGACCAGAGGATGGGTTTTTGGCAACTGAACTTTTTTCTGAACAGGAGGATCATTGGATCTAGCTCGAGGATGATTTTGTACAATTGAAGACGTGCATATGTCAGGTCCCAAGCTAGGGACCTCTCTACGAGTTAAAGGTACAGCACATGGAGTATGATAGTCACCCCCAAACTTAGAGTTTTCAGTGTCTCTAGATAGACTAATAACAATTTCCCTCATTTCCGGATCGTCAGATTCTCGAAAATAGTCAACCGCTTCTTCTAAATTACAATCTGGTGGTCCAGAACATAACAAAGTGCTCACTTCATTAATAACACTATCATTATCGCCATCAATTCTATAGTTGGCTAGGCATTTCTCTAATGGATCGTCTAATGGGTCGAGCCTACGCTTCATCTCCCTAGACGGTTTGGATTCCTCCTCTGAATGTATCTGGTGCATACAAACTGTTGGGCTAATTCCCTTAATACCTGCTATGGTTCCTCCTAAGGCTTTCGGATTGTCCTGAAGCACGGTTACTAGCCTATTCTCTTGGTCACTATTCAAATCTGGAGTTACAATCACAGGTAAGGTCTCTGATGGGCCTAACTCATCAAACTTTAATCCAAAGTGGGCTAGACATTTTGCTAACGGGTCTTCTATCAAAGTGTTTGGTAATGACTCCTGAACTGGGGTCTCTATCATGTTGACGGTTTCTAAAGTGGGGTCATCAAGCTCAGGTGGTTGATTACTAATGTTGAAGATATTCAGCTCAATAGTCATGTTACCAAAAGACAAGTTCATAACACCGTTACGACAGTTAATGATCGCATTAGATGTTGCTAAGAATGGGCGACCTAGTATAACTGGTATATGATTCTCTGGATCAGACACAGGTCTGGTATCAAGCACAACAAAGTCCACTGGATAAATAAATTTATCCACTTCAATCAAAACATCCTCTATGACACCACGAGGGATTTTCACAGACCTATCAGCTAACTGCAGAGTCATCTGAGTCGGTTTCAACTCGCCTAGTCCTAGCTGAAGGTACACATGGTACGGTAGTAAGTTCACACTTGCTCCTAAATCGAGTAAGGCTCTTTCTACCCGGTAGTTTCCTATTGTGCAAGCTATGGTTGGGGAACCTGGGTCTTTGTACTTAAAGGCCGTACTACTCTGTATAATTGAACTTACATGACTAGCTAGAAAAGCTTTCTTATGTACGCTAAGTCTTCGCTTTCGCGTACACATATCCTTCAGAAACTTGGAATAAGCAGGAATCTGCCTAATTGCATCTAATAATGGAAGGTTGATCGTGACTTTCTTAAAAACTTCCATTATTTCGTTAAAATTGGATTCCCTCCTAGTAGGTGCTAACAACCTTGGGTATGGGGCTCTAGGCATAAAATCGGTTCTCTGAGGGGTTGCCTCAGGCTCTTCAGAGGCTTTATCAGTCTCTTCAACTATTGGGTCAGGGTGAACTACAGTTTGTTCACTATCAGGCCTAGTTACCTTGTTATCCACTACCTTACCATTCCTAAGGGTACTAATTACATTCACATGACTGAATGATTTCTCACCAGTCAACATTCCATTGGATCCTCTAGGATTTGGTTCGGGTTGACTAGGGAACCTACCAAGTTCTCGCTCTCTCAGAGCCATAGCAATGTCACTGACTTGGGTTTGTAAACTAGAGATAGCTTTTTCTAAGGTATGGAATCTCTGCTCATTCTTTTCGTCATTGCTGGGATGAGTTGGACCAGCCGAATTCTTATAACGGAAGCCTGGAGGACCTTTAGCATTACTAAACTGACCTTGATCCTGGCCTTTCGACCAGGAAAGGTTCGGGTGGTTTCTCCAGCCAGGGTTATAAGATTCCGAATATGGGTCGAACTTTCTCTGATTATCAAATCTAGTGTTATTATAAAGAGCAAAAGCCTGCTCTTCGAATTGGTTGGGCTCTGAACTACTAGCTTGATTCATTTCGACCAGTTCTAGCCTTCTAGATAAGGCTTCTATTTGGGCCTTTGGATCGAAAGATCCTTCTACCCTATGAACATTTCCTCTTCCTAGAAGAATTGTTCTTTTTGGCTCTCTACTGCTCTCCCACTGCTGGGTCTTCTCGGCGATGTCCCTCAGAAGTTTCATCGCCTCAGCAGGAGTCTTACTGTCGAACCCTCCGGTTGACAAAGACTCGACCAAGGTTATAGATGCATAATCTAAACCGTCATAGAGGATTTGAACTAGCCTTAATTCCTCTATACCGTGGTCTGGGTATTGGGATAATAAGTCATTGAACCTATCTACATACACATACAGAGACTCTCCCTCTAGCTGGGAAAACGTGCATATTTTCTGCCTAACATACGAAATTTGATTCCTAGGGAAGAACTTCTGAATAAAAGCTGAAGTAAGTTGGGCATAGGTTTAAATTGACTGCGGAGTCAAGCTATACAGCCACGACTTGGCTTTATCTCTTAGTGAAAAGGGAAATAGTCTAAGTTTAATAGACTCGTCATTCAAGTCTCTAATTCTTATCGTGCTACATATTTCCTCGAATTCCCTAACATGAAAATAGGGATTTTCGTTTTCTTTTCCTAAGAATGATGGGAGCATCTGGATAATTCCTGGTTTCAGTTCGTAGCTCGCTTCAGTAGCGGCTAACTTGATGCAAGATGGACGTAAGGTCCTGGTTGGATTCCACAAATCCTTCAGAGTTGTCATTGCTGACACGGTCTCGGTAGTGACTATTTCACTCTCAGTTGACTTCTCAAGGTTAAGGTGAACTACAAGTCATACCTTGAGGGTCTCTATCCCAAGTTCGCCTTAAGGGCGTTCTTGGCATGCAAAAATTAAATCCTAACAAGCAATTAATCAAACACAATCGTGCCCTGACTCAAACAAATCAAACCTAAATCTAGCAAACAACAAGCATGATGGTTCCACTTAGATTGTTTCTAGACCAGCTTCTATTCTTTCAAAATGCAACTGGTTACAATTTTAGCGAACCTCTCCGAACAATCCGAGTTAAATCAAGTTGAAGAGAAACAGGAGAAGCTCAATGGAGCTTTGATACCCCTGTCTCTTTGGCAACGCTTCCCTGGGTTACAGGGCGGCTCTAATCAACTTTAATCTAATCTTCCTGCTTTTGAGTTAGGCTAATAAGGTAACCAATACAGTCCTTCCAACCGATTTTCCTATAAGCTCGTTACCCTATCGGTCTCTTTCTAGTCAAGATTTTAGGCTTAGGTTCGCGTAGGTTTCGTTTTCCTAAGGCGGGCAAGAAGGAGACGGTGATGAAATCCGAAACCTTATCTTGTATGGCTAGGCCTTGCCCTTTACTATGCAAAAATTAAGTTCCGTATTCAGTCCTCAACATATATGCATACAAAGGCGTCCAGAAAACCCACTGACAGGAGATTCGTGGGTTGGTCGAAGCTTACCTCCCGTACTAGACGGGCGACGAACCGTTGAAGTCGACTCGGGCCACTAATATCCTTTTCAATAGTGTGCGAACCCGAGGGCCGAGACAATATTGTAATTGTCGTCCTTCCCTGCACACAGTTTGATATTTAACTACCCTTCCGTAGGGTTTAAAAACAATAAAAAGTCCAAAGTCCCAAAAATAATGTCCAAAAGTGTCCGAAAATAATACAATTTTCTAAATTAATTAAAACTAATTAAAACTAATTAAAATAAACTAAAAATCTAATTAAAAAAATAAAATAAAATCTTCGATCTTCTTTTTCGTTCTTTAAGCTTTTCCCTTTTTAATTCCAAATCTTTAGCTTTAATTCCAAAACTTTGGCGTATTTTCTTTTCGATCCAAAATTCAACCTGTAGCAAAAATAGAAATACCAAAAGAAGCGTAAAATAGAACAAAGTAAAATAATAAAAGTAAAAATAAAAACCTAAAAATAAATCTAAAACCCTAAACCTAAAAACAAGTCCGCGTCGGCGGCGCCAAAAATTGATGTGGTTTTATATAGTGGTAAAAAGAGGTTCGATTCTCGAACTTGTGAAGGTAATGATTTTAGAAAATATTGGACTTAATCTAATTAAATAAAAATCAGGAAAATAAACTAGAGATGATTTTTAGAAAATATGGGGGAAACCAGGAATCAGGAATCAGTTATTTCTAACAATTTATGTGATTAATCGGGTAATTCTTTTAAATAAATTAAGCTCAAATATTGCCAAAATAGGTTTTATGCAAACAAGTAGAGGTAAATCATAAGCATGGGACATCAGAGGTTGTCAACCCAGCATGACCCATCAAACAAAAACACCACTACTGAATGAAAACCGTTTTTCTATTTCGAAACTATGCAATTTTAACAAGTAAAGAATTATAATTAATTAATTAAAAATAGACTTACCACATAAAATTGAGAGAAAAACCTCCTCCATCATCCCAGTAAATATACTTAGCTCATGGTGAAGAAAACTTGCTCAAAAGATCTTTTCATTGCTCAAAATATTGATTACAAGGTTGAATAACGGTGCAACAGCTGAACAGACGCGTTTATAAGTGTTACAGAACAAGGTTCAGCCGTTGCAAAAGGCTAAGGCAAAGAAAAGGGGGAAGAAATGTGAAAGCTAATGCAACGGACCAACAACAGTTAAAAGTGTTGCTGTGTCTTCTTCTTCGGCAGCGATGGGATGAAGAACACGGTCACCGACGGTGACCGGTGCAGCAGCAGTTGGCCGGATCGTGGGTAATTCCGTCCACAATTCCGGCGACTCCGAAACTTCAATTCTAAGCTATATCCCCTCGTTCTTCTTGGCTTCTCTTGGTATATATAGGCTCTAGGTATCCTTGTGAGTCTTCTAAACCTAATAGAACTCCTTAAAACACTCCCAAATTCATCCAAATCCGAATCAAAGTATAATACCCTTTTTCCGGCGAAACTCGGATTTGGGGCTATTTTTCCGGCGTAAACCTCTAATTCTTCACGTGTTTAGTCTTTTATTGGTCCCATCTATCTTGTGTATCAATTTGAGCCGAAAATATCAAAGTTTAAACGTGAATCAAAGTGTGCAGCAGTTCCGTCCCGATACTCCCGTGCTGAGTTGACTCGGTCAACTCGGATTGACCGACTTGACTCGGGTTTGACCCGATTTGACTCGAGGGTACCCCTTATCCACTTCTAGGTGCCAAATAACACTTGTCCTTGGGTTCCTTTATCACTTTTTGAGCCAATTTTTCCACAAATCTTTATTCTTCAAATGTACCTACAAAAGCATAAAAACACGTAATATATGCAAAATCGAATACTAACTTAATAGAAACTAAGGTGCAATTTAGACACTAAAATGTGTCTATCAGCTTCCACCACTGTTGTCGAGGAACATCAACCACCAGTGCAGCCCAGACATTCCATGACAACACGAGCTAGAAATAACATCCGAAAACCAGTTCAGAAACTCAATCTGGTGACGCAACTTGCTGCATCTCCTGATTCAGAACCTACTACGGCACTTCAAGCATTAGCTCTACCACATTGGCATCAACCAATATCGGATGAATTCAATGCAGTAGTCAAAAATGGCACGTGGGATCTTGTTCCACCAAAATCACATCAAAATGTTGTGGGATGTAAATGGATTTTTCGGACTAAACGTAATTCTGATGGTTCAATTGGCAGGTACAAGGCTAGATTGGTGGCCAAAGGCTTTCATCAAAGACCAGGGGTTGACTACATGGACATATTTAGCCTTGTGGTTAAACAAACCACTGTCAGAGTTGTGCTAAGCCTAGCTATTTCACGCAACTGGCGACTGCGCCAACTAGATGTCAATAATGCATTTCTGCAAGGACATCTCTCTGAGGTTGTATATATGCAACAACCACCAGGGTTTATAGAAAAGATCATCCATCTTATGTCTGTAAACTCAGAAAGGCAATTTATGGGTTGAAGCAAGCACCACGCGCATGGTATCATGAACTACGTGTATTCCTACTTCAATGCGGCTTCAAGAATTCTCATGCAGATACGTCTCTATTTGTACTCCAAAGCTCTGGTATGCTAATCTACATTCTGGTTTATGTTGACGACTTAATCATAACTGGTAATGACACAGATAGAGTCAATGCATTCATTGCCTCTCTAGCTCAAAGGTTTTCTATCAAAGATCTTGGTTTCTTGTCTTATTTCTTGGGTATCGAAGTAGTTCCCAACTCTACGGGCATTCTCCTATCACAACGAAGATATATACTGGATCTTCTCGACAAGACCAAGATGCGTGACGCTAAACCAGTTCTCACACCAATTCCAACTACGCCTCAGTTGAGCTCTAACTCTGGCACGCCATATCAGACCCAACTGAATACAGAACTATTTTCGGGAGTCTTCAATATCTACTACTCACACGCCCAGACTTAAGCTTTGCTGTCAACAAGCTATCCCAATTCATGCATTGTCCAACCTCAGTTCATTGGCAATTTGTAAAGCGTCTTCTTCGCTATCTATGTGGGACACTCAACGAAGGCCTACAAATTTATCGGGACTCTCCTTTACGGTTGCATGCGTTCTCAGATCATCTTCATGCTTCAACAAATGTTTAAGCCTACTCTGATGCGGATTGGGGTGGCAACAAAGATAATTTCTCTTCCACGAGTGCATACATAATCTATCTTGGTCGCAATCCGATCTCATGGAGCTCCAAGAAACAGAAATCTGTTGCGCGCTCTTCTACAGAAGCTGAGTATAGGGCCGTTGCCAATACGGCTTCTGAACTTAATTGGCTAACATATCTTTTATCTGATCTCCATGTTCAGCTACCATCTTGTCCAGTTATCTACTGTGACAATGTCGGGGCTACTCAACTTTGTTCCAATCCGGTTTTCCACTCACGTATGAAGCATGTTGCAATTGACTTTCATTTTATATGTGATCAAGTTCAAAATGGTGCATTACGTGTTGTGCATGTTTCCTCTGCTGACCAGCTTGCGGATGCCCTTACAAAGCCTCTATCGCACTCAAGATTCAAGAATCTGAAATCCAAGATTGGCCTTCTCAACAGACGACCATCTTGAGGGGGTGTGTCAGAGGAAGCTGCACAAGACTAGGTCTTGCAACTGCTTTCCATAGAGTCTCCCATATGAACCGGATCATATTGTTAACACAATCCCAAACATCTAGGATCAGTCAACTGAACATGAAGTTCTCAATGTACATATATATTCTGTAAACCAATCGATTGTAAAGGGTGAATCAAAAGCTATTATCCTTAACGACCCCTTAGTCCTAAGTTCCAATTAATCCAAAACCAAAAACAAAACAAATAAAATCATTTTCTCCAACACTTTGCATTATTGAAACAAATCGGAAATGTTTGTGCTATCTCATGGATGAACAAGAGGAGAGAAGGAGAAACACATTAAAAGAATCCAGCCTCATACTTCAAACTATTTTGAGAAAATCTAAACCGTCAACATATGCTATTTACATCTCTATCCGACGGCCAAGATGAACCTGCCAAATCCTATGAGAAAAGCCCCTGTCAGTGGGATCTGCCTCCCTAGCTAGTACATAATAAAAACCAATTAACGTGCTACAGGCCAGGGTACTGGTATCAAGCTGATGAGCAAGTCGACTAGTAGGTAATAATGGCGGTGCCAGGGTATCCTAGCCTCTTAGAGCACCTTACTTATTCCCCCGTTCATTGGTGACTATCTATATCATCAATCACAATCCTGAACAATTGAATCCTTTTTCTGGACTTTTTTCCTGAGGTGTAAAACGGGTCTGTCCAGTCCAGCACAACCCATTAAAAGGTAAATTCATCATGTTACGTGTTGTGTCGTGCTAGAAATTAGAATGTGTCGTGTTATGTCGTGTTTTAGGGCATGCTATGCCGTGCTATGATGGTATATTTATTTTATATTTTTCAAAGTTAATATTTTTCAAATATTTAGATATTATATATGTTGATATATAAAGGGATATTTAGACTTTAGTATCTAACATTGTGACCAAAGTTATTTTTGGTACCCAGAAAGTTTAATATTAGAATTTGGTACCCAAAAATATAGTTGACCGTCTTGACCATTCAAATAAATGTTAAATAATAAAAATTACTAATTTAAATCTAAAGTTTGATTTATTTACTAACTATACCATCATCTTCTTCTTATGTTAAACAACATTGTATTCTCCTCACCACCACATTGATGACACCTTAATGGAACTTAATGGCAAAACTAGGTTAGTAAAGTTTGTGTATAAAAGACAATGTACACAGTCGCATCGCATGGGCATGATGAAAATGTATGTTTGTACATGAGGGTATTTCCTAATTTATCTTAATTACAAAAATTATGCTATCTTCTTAAGCGTAATATTTGATTGATAATCTAGTCTGGGGGTGCTCTTGTGTAACAATAAAAATGTAGAGGCAATTTGACCTTGGGTGCTTCGTCCGAATTTGTACATATAGTTTCACCTGCTTATTCTGTCTCTAAAGATAAACCTAGATATGCCTGTACATGAATGGAAAGAATGGGAAAGAGAATTTATCTAATCAAATAATCGATTTTGCTAAAGTAGTATGCTTTTTTGTGTGACTTCAACAATGATTTCTGGTTGTGTCACTCATTTGGGTGGAAATGCTATAACTTCACTTCATTTATAAGTGCTTTTATTATTTAACAACATTGTTATTAATGATGGTATAGTTAGAAATAAATCAAATATTAGATTTAAATTAGTAATTTTATCTATTTAATACTTATTTGGATGGTCAAGACGGTCAGCTACGGTTCTGGATAATAAACTCTAATATTAAACTTCCTGTGTACCAAACGTAACTCTGGTCATAAAAGGCATTCCTATGTGACCAAAGCCTGTGACCACCATTGATAAAACTCAATTGATTATGTAATTCTAAAGTAAATGAGCAATTGGCAAAGTCTAGAAAAACTCGGAGAAGGTTAATTCGGTAAGAAAATTACTCTCTAATGAAGTGATTTTTGTAGGCTTAGTGAATTCAAGAGAAAAATTAGTGGATCCTTTGACGAAAGGATAATCTAGAGAGATAGTTTGTTATTGCATCAAGGGGGATGGGGCTTAAGATCAATAAACAAACTTGCCATGAAGGATACCCAACCTTTTTGACTGGAGATCCCAAGATCAAGGTTTTGAATGAGACAACTAATTTGTGGTGGGTTAAAGGAAACATTATTAGAGAATTTTATTATCTGTCCCTTCCCTATGGTGTAGACGTGGTAGTGTGACTGCATGTGAAGGATGACTTTTAATAAGTCTTAATGAGTCATATAGTTTCAATTTAAGATTGAAGTGGGGTGTAGCAGTAAACACTCTTGATAGAACTCACTTATCTGAATGTGGAAGTGGGCAGCTTCCTATGAGAATGGAGCTGATTCTCTAGAGCATTCTGAGAAACGGGATATTTGCTCAGGGCCAAAATGAGCACAACCACACGAGCTTGGCATCAACCTTGGAGATATCATGTGTGGTGGTTATCGCGAATTACACCAAACGCTAGCAGTTTAAGACATCGTGTTCACTGTCTCTAGCAAGTAGTTCTGGTAATCTCTCACTAAGCAAAGGTTCAAGACCTCATGAACACCTCTGCCCAAAATGATATTTCCTACGTTTTATGTGATTTTTCGTTTTTTATCGAGTTTTATAATGTAATTCAAAATCCCACATTCCCATCTATTATCGAGGCCTTTCCAGAATGACGATAAAAGGTAACATTACATATCTATATATTACAATGCATTTTACAATTCTGCATATATAATATGCTATTTTATATGTATATTAGTATGAGTTTTGGATCAGATTCCTCAATTTGTAATAAATCACATAGTATGTGCTTTTCTTGCGTGGAATTTAAATGTTGTCTTTGTGGAATATATTGTTGTGAAAGAAAATAATGCATTTGCCTTTGCCTTTGCCTCTTTACATGCTTGGTAGGATTCATTTCTCTATTACTACAATTGATCTAGGTGGTTAAGCTATATAAAAGAAAATAGGAAAAAGAATAAGAGTTAATTGATGTTTGGTACTTAGGTTTTGAACAATTTTAGTCTTTGGTCTAACATTTGTACAATGTTAGGGCTTGGTACCTGGACTGGACGTTGACTACGATTGACTAGGTTAACTCATTCACTTCCGTTTAGTAATTATTCAGAAAAACAAATAAAATCTAATTATTAATGGGTTTACTGTTATACCCTTTACTTTACTAATAATTTCACAATGAAATAAAACTGATGATGGATGATGAAAGCGGTGGGTAGATGTTCATTAAGGACTATTCTTAAACAACTATTGTGCATGAAACTGATGATGGAGATCCCTCTCATGCTGGTGTTTTGCGCCTCTATTTGTAGATATTTTTCCCTGCAAATTCGGGTTGGATAAACATCCAAAAATTCTGAACCTACACAAGCACTAAATCCTCATTAACTCATCATCTAAAACAACCGACAACAACTGATGTTTCTCATATTTTTTACGAATTCAAACTCACCCAAATCACTGAATTTTCACCAAGTTGTCGAAACCCTAATTGCATCAATTCTAAACAAATGAAATCAAAGAAGATATGGAATCACGAATCATAAACAACATCTCGAGATAACAACCCAATTTTTACCAAAATCAGTTGAACGTGTAGTGAAGAGAAATTGATTTTACTAACAGATTTAAGGATTTCTGGGTCTGTGATTGTGATGATTCTAGGGTTCTTTGTGAAATGTGAAAACCTGTGATGATTCTAGGGTTCTGCAGAAGATGAGTTAGTATGATTGTGTTGCAGTTAGGGCTGTACATGGTAACGGGTTTCCACGGAAACCCGCCAAAACCGAACCGAACCATTTACTAATGGAATGGTTATGGAAAAAATGTCTGGAAACCGGTAGTCACGGTTTCGGTTTTGGTTTAGCCAAAAACCGAACCGTTATACCATGGAAAACCGACTATTTAAGACCCTTGATCTATTTTTGATAGATCTAATATGAACCCTTCATTACCCTTGATATATAATCCCACCCTAACTTTCTAACCCTAGTTCTCGTCTAGTTATGGAAGAATTTTCTTCTAGTTACGGAAGAATCCACTTTTTTTTAAAAAAAATTGATTTTTTTTGATTTTTTTGATTTTTTTTTTTGAATTTCAGTTTTCAAAACGGTTAACCGAAACTCGTTGGAAAAAACCGAAACCGAGAGAAAACCGAGTAAAACCGAAACGGCGGTAAACAGAACGGTTATGGAAAAATAACTGGAAAACCGACCTTGCCGGTTTCGGTTTTGGTTTGGCACAAAACCGAACCGAAACCGTCCATGAACTCCCCTAGTTGCAGTGAAAATGGGTTTTGGTTGATTGTAGTCGAGATGGATTCAATTCGAGAAGTTGGTTGAGTTGTTTCATTACAGATCAAGGGAAGGTGATGTTTGCGGTGAAATAAGTGATAAAATGGTGAGATGGGTTCGAAGTATTTTGAATTCAAGAGTAAAAGGGTTGTTTGTGAGCTGTAGCCGAGAGGAACCAAGGGGTTTCTGTCCAATTGAACAGGTTAGAGTTAACTGTTTGAGTGATATTAATTCCATGAGTTGTGCAAGATAATTGAGGTGAAGTGTTACTTGTACATGAGAAGAAGATTCGATACTATAAAATCTTGAGCTCGAGATTCAAACTGAGTTGGGTTGGTGATTGATTACAAAGAAGATAATGGGTAAGAAGAAAGATGGTTGTGTTAGTTCGAATTTGAAACGTGGGTTCAGTTTGAGTTTGTTGTTGTGATGTTAAATGGTGTAGAAGATGAACTCGAATCTGTACGTAGTGGAAGAGGAAGAAGAAGACACTAGGCAGAAAAAGAAGAATAAAAAACTAGTTGTTGATAGATGTTTGCTTTCTTTCATCATGGCCGTGAGATAAATAGTTGTATTAGAACCGTTAGATCCTAACCCATTTCAGGGGTATTTATGTAACTTAATATAATTTATCCTACAAAATTAATTAATGTCTGATCAAATCATATGTTTCCATCTTGATATCGAACCGCGCCTTATATGAGCATCTTTTCATGTCTAGTCCAGATATCAAGTTTTAACATTGGACAAATATTATACCAAAGACTAAAGCTAGTCAAAACCTGAGTACTAAACATCAATCAATCTAAAGAATAAACAATTTTAATTCAACAGAAAAAATTCCATGGTAATAATTGATTTGAAAATATGGACCCAATAATCCATAACATTCACATCCGAATCAAACCCCATTTCCAAAAGATTTCGTGATAGACTAATCCAAACTATCGAGCCAAAATATAAATTTTCTTCCCTTTTGTTGTTTAGATTTGGCAGTATACAAATGATTTTGTATCAAAAGATGTCAGTTTTCCTTAAAGAAAATGGGCTTGGGCCCTAGCCAATTTTCTCAGATGAGATGAACATACCCATACTGATCATAGTTACCTATTTCAGGGGAAAGTCAATAATTGGCACCTAAACTGGAGTTATTGGAAATTTGCAAAAGTAAATTCAACACCTTTTGATTATTTCAAGTACAAGTAAAAGAGTGCGGTTCAGGATTTGCATACTCGTTAGCCCAAACGAGTGTCCCATTCCCTAAAGCAAAGTTGACTTGGATATAAAAATGATATACCCCTTGGCACTTGGTACTTTAAAGATCAACGAGACAGAAAACGTCTTTCCTACTGCTCATGTTGATATATTTTCTATTGTTTTTCAACATCTAGGACTGATGGTCCATTTAACACAGTGGAAAGACTTTGAAAGACTTTTCCTTGGTGTTGAAAACGATCAAAATCTAAACCATAAAAGGCAAAGACTGGTGGATGAAGAAGCTTCAGTTTGCTCAACTCTGAGCTCTATATTCTAATCATCAAGCTGATAAGGTAGGACTAGTTAGCAGCTAATTTGAAGAACAAAATGCGGGGACATGCGACAAATGAGATGGACGTCATAGGTGCTTCGGCCGATGAAATTTGGGCGCTATATGGCTCAAAAGATTTGTGGAAGCTCATGATCAAACTCCAACCGGATGTATTTGAGAGAGTTGGTCTTGTCGCCTTCGACGGAGGGGTAGGCACCATTATCCATATGGTAATGACCCCAGGTAAGCATATTTATAATCTTTTCGCAGGATGTTGAATTTCTTATAAATACAATAACTTCAGTTCAATTTGCATTCTAAAATTCAAGCAAATAGTAAGAAGATTGAATGTGCCTTTTAGGTTTGAATGGACTTCATTTACATGACTTCGACGTGGAGCTCGTAAGAATCGATCATGACAATAAGGTGCTAGTTGTCCAACAGATTAAAGGAGGTTATTTAGATTTAGGATTTTCTTTCTTTCAGATTACATTTGAGGTATTGGCAAAAGATGATAGTTCATGTGTAATTAGAACAACAACATCAGTGGAGATGGACCAAAAATTCGAATCAAATGCTTCGATTATCGCCGTAGATGAGATGTATGGGTTGGCAAAAGCGATTGCTAAATACGTGCTTGATAACAAAGCTAGAAAAGACTGCTCTTTGTCTATGGGAGCAACACGAGTAGTGAAAAGGGTAGAGATGATAAA
The DNA here is from genome assembly GCA_023531435.1 of Papaver californicum. Taxonomy (NCBI): domain Eukaryota; kingdom Viridiplantae; phylum Streptophyta; class Magnoliopsida; order Ranunculales; family Papaveraceae; genus Papaver; species Papaver californicum. The sequence continues at coordinate 7,840,429 of JAJJMC010015296.1, read as the reverse complement.
CCAATGACGGTTGGCGTTGGGCTTTTATTGTAATTGGGTATTGTTGTTTTCCCATGGCTTTGTACTTTTGTTGATTTTCTTTGTGTTAGTGTACTTTGTTGTCTCCATTGTTTTCATGTAATGTATAGTTGGATTTCTACGATCATGGACTGCCGTAATAATTTTTTTATTTTTTTAGGTGAGAGGATACAATTATTTGTATTAGAAACAAGTTTTGTTTGTTTTATTATATCGAAAAAAATAATTTTTCCATATTAGAAATAATATTTGTTATTTTAAATGAACATTTAATTGGGGATGCTTTAGATTAAAACATGTTAGATATATTGATAAAGGGTGTCTAAAAAATTAAAAAAATAAAGTTATTATCTTTTAAAGTCGGTATGATCTTCATAGGTGAAAACCATGCCGACAGTAAACACAATTTTTCAACCATGCAGACAGTTCACAATTGGCATGGTCTTCAATTGCCGATCATGCAGACAGTTCAAAGTCGGCATGGTCTTCAAATTACGGACAGTGCAGACAGTTCAGTCGGTGTAATTTTCACCTATGAAGACCATACCGATTATGGATAATTTTTAGGCATAATCTCTATTTTTTCCTCAACACAACAACTAACACAATCTACAATCAATAACTATGATTCTGACCTAGCCAATTATGCTTAATTGCAAAGCGATTACCAAAAGTAGAAATCCTAGCTGTAAAGAAGATCTCATATCTTGAGACCAATATGAACGCTTGGACTCTGAAATTTATATATAATTTTGTTTTGTTTCCTATATCATTGCATATTTTGTATCTTTGATCCCTAGCCTTTGCATAAATTATTGATAATAGTAATAGTGTTGGTTGAGAGTCGCTTTTGGAAAATTATATTATGTCCACTCCATTCTACTGCCCACTTAAAAGTTGTATCAGCTGTTGTCACTTCTAACTGTTCTCTGGAGTTGCAGTTGACATGGTTTCCACTATCTTCTATAATATTATATATGAAATCAATCAGAGTTAGACCAATACCCGAATTGGAGACAAGCTCCATCACAAAAATAACTATATTAATTCTGATTGCCATGAAGTTTTTTCTTTCATCTGGTTGATGAGTGGTAATGTTCAAAGACTCATCATTCATAGGGTTATAATATAGAGATTGCATTATGTTATAATCTGGGCTATTCATAGTCATATGGTTATTGATAAATTTAACAATTTTCTTAGTAATTTCCATGCTTTTTTTGTACTCCTTCTGAAAGACCATATTGACCTGGATTTTCATATGTGCCAAATTATTACACTGCATAATTTCTTCCATTCTATGGTATAACTATCCCATTAACTATTAACAAGTACCCAGAGAACCATTCATGGAAGTATGTATCTCCATTGGTAATATAATCCATTTCAAAGTTTAAGAGCATCCATACTTGAGTTGCATAATTGCATTGGAGGAAAGATGGGTTAGAGATTCTTCACCTTTATTATACGGTTTACACGTTGTGTTAATTTCCGGTAGAATAGTAACTATTCTTGTACTATTTGGAAGTATAAATTAGCTAATTTCCAAATGAAAGTTTTAATGGAAGGAGTGGTTTTCATGTTCCCTATTTTTCTCCAACTCTCATTTGTAGCTCCACTAGAGTTAACGAAATTATAGAGAGACTTCACATTAAAAGTACCCTTGTCATTCAAGACCCATTTAGGAACATCATATGTAGGAAATTTTGGAATTTTTATATCTTAATATTTTCTATTATCTGGCTGTCAAAACAGATGGCCAGCTTATCTAAATCACATGTTTTATGGTTAGTAAGAAGTTGTTTAACTCTAGTTATCTCTTGAGTTCTATTATGATGTTTATTAATTTATGGAGTGGTGTTAGGTATCAATTAATCTTCCCAAATATTTATTTTTTCTCCATTTCCTATTTCCCAAAAGCAATGTTTTTTTATGTGTTGAATTCCTGAAAGTATTCCTTTCCAAACCCAGCTGTTTTTCTGTTTTGGTTTTGTTTTTATATGAAGTATGTCACAATTTGGGTAGTATTTAGCCTTAGGAATAGAGGCACATAGAGAATCAGGTTGTTCCTGTAACCTCCATCCCATTTCAACAATCATCGCCATGTTGAAGTTTCTCATATTATGGATTCCTAGCCCTCCTTCATCTAGAGGTTTACAGAATGTTTTCCAATACTTAAGGTACACCCTTTTCTTACTGTTTTCATTAAAACCATTCCCATCCTTTCCCCACCAATAATCCCTTTGAAGTTTATTTATGGTTTTACAAATCTTAACATGAATTTTAAAGCAATTCATTTGATAGACATATAAAGAAGAAGTAACATTTTTAACCATCACAGTTCTTCCTGCAGGATTTAGGAGAGAGCCTTTCCAGCTGAGCAATCTATTTTCCATTTTTTTCTACCAGAGGTTCAAAGCATTTTATTTTGGATCTATTGGTGAAAAGTGGAGATCGTAAGTATCTATCATCTAGGGGTATAACTTTTACACCTAGGATTTCTTTAACTCTGTGTCTGACATTTGTTTTTGTTTTGGGACTGAAAAATACCCCAAACTTACTTAAGTTAATCAACTTCCCTGAAGCAGCACCAAACTCTCTAAAAAGTTTCACCATATTATGACAAGTTTTTTCATTAGCATCACAAAAGAGGAGGCAGTCATCCGCAAATAGTAGATGGCTAACAGAAGGAGCTTGGTGAATAATTTTTATGCCTCTTGTCAAACCAGAATTTTCTACATTTAAAATTGTTCTCGAAAGTGAATCCATACAAAATATAAAGAGATAAAAAGAGACCGGGTCTCCTTTTTTCAGACCCCTAGAGGGTTTGAAGAACTTGGTTGGTGATCCATTCAATAACACAAAAACAATAGTGGTGGAGATACATTGATGTATCAAGTTACATCATTTCTGATTGATGATAGTTTTGTGATAGTGGTAAGAAAAGGTTTCAAACTCTCGAACTTGTGAAGATTGATTTAGATTTAAAACTAATTTTAAACTAGAAAATATACATAAAATATGAAAATAATATTCATAAATACTGAGGTTATGGATTTAACCATTAACCACTTTTAATTGGTTCCAAAAATAATAATTTTATACAATTCTAGCTCAGATAAATGACTCTAATTTTTTGCCAAAGGTAGATTTTTTAAATATCAATTGAAATCACAAGCATGGATCATCAAAAGCTCTAGGTCTCAGCATAAAACATCAAATAAAATCACAATCAATTAAGAAAAATCGTAATTTTAATTAATAATAAATGTAAAAGTCATAAAAGAATTATTAAAAGTTACCAATTAATCATGGAAAAATGGCTTCCTCCTTGACTCAGTGATGAGGTTTAGCTCATCTTACTCAAAACACTCTCAAAAGATTGATACATAGCTCAAAAGTGCTTGAAAGATGAAAAGAAACTAAACGTAATGTAACAGGAAATCTGCAACGTTTTATGGACGTTACAGAATAACTGTTGCAATAGAGCTTGAATATAAACGTTACTGATGCTAAGTTATCCGTTGCAGATGTGCTGAAAAACCTTTGCATCTGAAGATAAATGTTGCAAAGAAGAAGATATTTGTTGCAAATAGATGAAGAAACTATGGCTGAGAGGTTGAAGAAACCGTTGTCGTGGCCTTTGTTCTTTGTGTTCTTCAGCAACAACAACATATTTTTTTTCTGGATTTTTTCTCGTGCTTCTGGCTTCTTTTTGGACATCAACGGGCCCAAGTTAGGGACCTTTATAAGATTCAAAGGTAAAGCAAAGGGAGGATGATAGTCACCCCAAAACTTAGAGTTTTCAGTGTCTTTAGATAGACTAGTCACAATTTTTCTAATTTCTAGATTGTCAGATTCCTGAAAATGGTCAATTGCTTCTTCTAGGTTATAATCAGGTGGTGCATCCTCACTCATATTTAAAATCTCTACGGGTCTATTTTTGTTACCTAAGGCTATTATTTATGAATCAGTGGACTCTAAAACAGTATTCTCAGGATAAATCCGTTCCTCTAAACCACTATCGGCTTCAAAACAAGAAAATTCTACATCGTCTAAAACAGTGGTATCTCTAGTCAAATCCTCTTCCTTTTGAATAGGTGAATAATCATTAAAATTATTTGGATTTGAACTAAAAATCACACTATCATCATGCTGCACAATTGGAGTGACAATTTCTTGATCACTCTGCCTGTATATTTCAAGTTCTTCGTCAATATTATCCTCATCATCATAATAATATGAAGATGTTTGAACCTCGTCTAAATAAATATTGTTACCAATTCTATCCCCGTCCTCTTGAATAGGTGAACAATTATCATGGTTAGCAACTATATTGGAAATTAAGATCATTTTGAGCAATATTATTCTTTGCAAGACTTTCATTCAATCTATTTATATTCTCATTCAACTGCTTGAGGGATTCGTCTAGAGAAAGAGTTGGACTACTAATTGTTCCTCTCACACTTAATCTGAACCTTCTTGTATCCTCAGTCAACTCCTTGATGGAATTCTCTAGAGAAACAAATGGATCATAAGGAGTACTAGATCACAATTGCTCATGTGATTCTTCTAGAGAAGGATTTGGATTATCATAGGGAGTACTAGATTGCATCTGCTTTAGGGCATCCCTCCAAGAAAAATAAATTGAACTTTTCTCATTTTCATGTTCATAAGACGGATGTGTATATGAATAATAATTGGGATCATCCTTGTATGAGCAATAACCTCCAAAAGGTTGGTGGTGGTCCCGACTACTATCCACACCATGTTGATAGTACGGATAATGTCTATTTTAAAATTAAGTCGGATATTCATTGTATTGGTCCTCATAATACTAGTTCGACATTTTCTAATAAAAACTTCTTAATATATTTACAAAACATACACAAACAAGGCCGACTCCACCAAATCAAACCTACTGAATCTAGCAAATAAAAACATGGTAGCTCCACTTAGATTGTTCTAGACCATCTTTTATTTTTTCAAAAGGAAACTAGTTACAGTTTTAGCAAATCTCTTAGAACGATCTGAATTAGATTAAGTCGAATAGAAAAAGGATAATCTCTAAGGAGCTTTGATAAACCTGCCTCGTTGGCGACGTTTCCTTGGGTTACAAGGCGTCTCGAATCAACTTAATATAATCTTCTTGAACTTTAAGTTAGGCTAATAGAGTAACCAATACAGTCCTTTTGAATGACTTTCCAATAAGCTCGTTACCCTATAGGTCTCTTTCTAGTCAAATTTTAGGCTTAGGTTTGCGTAGGTAACGTGTTCCTAAGGCGGGCAAGAAGGAAACCGTGGTGAAATCCGAGTCCTTATATTATATGGCATGTTCTTGCCCTTTACTAAAAATATAAATTTTGTATTCAAGTCCTCAACATATATGCATTACGAAGGAATACAGAAAACCCACTAACAGGAGATTCGTGGGTGGTTAGAGTTTTACCTCCCGTTACAGACGGGCAATGAATCAGTTGTAGTCGACTCAGGCCACCGACTCTTATGTCAGTGTACAAATCCGAGGGGCAGAGACAATATCGTAATTGTCGACCTTCCCTGTGCAATTTATATATGATTACCCTTCTGCAGGGTTTAAATATAAAAATAATGTCAAAAAGTCTAAAGTCCAAGGTCCAAAAATAAGAAAAAAAAAAAACCTAAAATAATTACAAATACTGAGGTTATGGATTTCACCATTAGCCACTTTTAATTGGTTCCAAAAATAATAATTTTATACAATTCTAGCTCAAATAAGTGACTCTAATTTTTGCCAAAGGTAGATTTTTAAAATATCAATTGTAAATCACAAGCATGGCTTATCAAAAGCTCTAGGTCCCAGCAAAAACCATCAAATAAAATCACAATAAATTAAGAAAAATTATAATTTCAACTAAAAATAAATGCAAAAGTCATAAAATAATTATTAAAAGTTACCAAATAATCATGGGAAAATGGCTTCCTCCTTGCCTCAGTGATGGGGTTTAGCTCAGCTTACTCAAAACACCCTCAAAAGATTGGTACATAGCTCAAAAAGTGCTTGAAAGTTAAAAAGAAGCTAAAAATAATGTAACAGGAAATCTGCAAGGTTTTATGGACGTTACAGAGTAACTATTGCAATAGAGCTTGAATACAAACGTTGCAGATGTTAAATTATCTGTTGCAGATGTGTTGAAGAAACCGTTACATATGAAGATAAATGTTGCAAAGCCGAAAATATCCGTTGCAAATGGATGAAGAAACCCTAGCTGAGAGGTTGAAGAAACCGTTGTCGTAGCCTCTGTTCTTCGTGTTCTTCAGCAGCAGCAATAACATATTTTTTTCTGTATTTTTTCTTGTGCTTCTAGCCTCTGCCAACCGCCCACCCCCACCACCAATCACTCCTCGACTCCCTCTATTTATGCAAACCACCCAACACTCCAATTTTATCCCACAAGTCTTCTCTTTTAATAACAGAATCCCGGGAGATAATATCTTTCTCTTCTTGAACAACTCTTTGTCTTTCATGATGTTATTTTGATTCTGTTTCCTTAGCACACGACTTGATATCCAAAATATTAAAGGAGATATTATCTCCTTTATTATAGAGAATCACAGCTCGAGAATATTATATCTTGTTTCTGTTTTTTTTTAAACGCACACAACCAATTTAATGAGATCTTGTTTGATTTTCACGTGTTTCAAATTCATACAACTCCTCTGTATAAGGTAATAAAATGATTCATGTCTTAAACCGTAAAAATATCCTAAATTTAGTATTCACAGATTCGCACAGTTGAAATTGAGAGAATTTATAGGTTATCGCCATAATTGAATTTGAAATGGAAGAGAAGGTAGGTGCCTTTTAACACATTGATGGGTGCCTTTATCCATTTTCCAGGGGTGCCTTTATCAATTTCGAGGGTGTCTTTAACATTTTTTAGGGGTGTTTTTAGCACTTTCCACGCATATTTTTCCACGATCGTTTATTCCGTAAAAACTACCAATTGATCACATAAATAACAATATTAGTACAAAAATCGAGAACTATAAATATAAAGAATTGAGGAAAATCAGACACAAAACTGTGTCTATAATTGAACCCTATTTTTGTCATTATTTTGATTAAAAAAGTCCATTCAACCCTGTCAAATGCTTTTGACATATCGATTTTTAAGCCTATGAGACCCTTTTTTCCTTTTTTTGTTTCTTATTTTATGAATTAATTCATGCACAATTGTTATGTTATCAGATATCTGCCTTCCAGGAATGAAGGAAGATTGGTATAGAGAAATTATTTTTCCCAACATTTCTTTCATTCTATTTGCCATTAATTTAGATATGATTTTATAAGAAGTGTTTGCTAGGGCTATGGGTCTGAACTCAACAGGGGTTATAGGGTTCAAAGTCTTAGATATAAGGGAAATGAAAGAGACATTCATTTCTTTCGATATATTATTTCCCAATTTTGTTGTTATAAATAAGGCGGGAAGCCATCCGGACCAAGACTCTTATCTGGTTCCGTAGAAAACAAGATTTTCCTAATCTCATCCATGGAAGGCTTACAACAAAGAAATTCATTATCATTTTGAGTGATGCAGTATGTAACATATCTATCATGTTTTGATCAGTATCAGGATAAACTATAGTAGTAATATTTTGTGTTTCTATCTCCTAAAGCTAAATTTTGTTCTCTACTTTTATCTTTACAGAATTTCTCCTTGATATTATACCAATTATAAAGGTTTCTCCTAAGCTCAGCTAGATCAAAATGTTTGTTAGGATAATTTCTCTTTTTATTTGTCTCAACCAATTGTTTTTTTATGTTATCAATATTAGTTGATATATTACGAAAGGTGTTTCTGTTCCATCTTCTCAAAGTGTGTTTAACCATAGAAAGTTTCTTATTCATAGTAAAGGATGGGGACCCCTAAATGTGGGTTCTCCAGCAATCTTGGATCAAAGGGATACACTGCTCATGTTTTATCCAATCTCCAAAGTACTTGAAAGGAGTTGGGCCATCGACCCATTGGTTATGAGTGTTGAGACATATTGGGACATGATCAGAAGCTTCAGGTCCCATATGTTTAAGGTTAGAATTAGGAAAATCTAGGTTCCACTTGGTATTAACCAGAGCCCTGTTAATTCTTTGTGCAATAAAATTATGATCAATTCTATGGTAATTCCAAGTACAGGTATAACCCATGAATTCCAGATCCATTATCTCACAGTGATTAATAAGATTTTTAAACACCGTAGCTTCTCTTTCATTAAATGGGAATCTATTGGGTTTTTCTTTTTCATGCAAAACCACATTAAGGTTTCTTATTATAATCCAAGGTTTATCCATATTGTTAGCCATATGTTTAATTATATTCAAGGATTCTAACTTCAGATGTCTATATGGGCTACCGCAGAAACATGTGAAAATCCATGTTGTATCATCTGTATGGTTTTTTACAGTTGCATTAATTGATAGAACCTAAAATCGATGAAATACCAGATAGATGAAGACTAGAAATTGCTGAATCAACTGCTCCTCCAGAATGACTGGTAATACCACTTAAGGGAGGATAGACCGTCCACCCAGTACCACTACCTACTTCGACTAAGACTGAGCTTAATAGGAGCAAGAGACTTGGTGGCAACAACCAGAAAGAGATATTGTTTAGTCGTGGAAATGCCATGTCAGGTGCACCTATCAGAATGGAAACAAACCAATTCCCAAATCCACCTATCAAAGTTTTTAATTTTAATGTTGATATTATATTTCTATAAAAAACAAAGACCCCCAGCTGTTCCACTGGGAGGAACCAACCAGTAGTTATAAATACTCATTTTCCTCATTATTACATGCATTTCTTTGTCTTTTTGTTTTATTTCAAAGAGGAACATGATATCTAGATTATTGATGTGATTTTATATAGTGGTAAAAAGAGGTTCGATTCTCGAACTTGTGAAGGTAATGATTTTAGAAAATATTAAACTTAATCTAAACTAATAAAAATCAGGAAATTAAACTAGAGAATATTTTTAGAAAATATGGAGAAAACTAGGAATCAAGGTTCAGTTATTTCTAACAATTTATGTGATTAATCATGTAATTCTTTTTAACAATTTAATTCAAGTTTGCCAAAAATATGTTTCCTAAAAGAATAATTATAAATCCTAAGCATGAGACATCAAGAGTAATTAACTAAGCATGACCCATCAAAAGAGAACACAACTATTTAATAAAAACCATTTTTTTCTAATTTAAATCCATGCAAATAATAATAAAAGAATTATAAATAATTAATTAAAAATAGACTTACCACATAAAATTGAGAGAAAAACCTCCTCCATCATCCCAGTAAATAGACTTAGCCCATGGTGAAGAAAACTTGCTCAAAAGTTGATTTCATTGCTCAAAATATTGATTACAAGGTTGAATTACGCTGTAACAGCTGATTTGATACGCTTATATGCGTTACAGGAGAGGGTTCAGCTGTTACAGATGAGTTTAAGCAACAAATGGTTTGAAATAATAGACAACAGGAAAATTCAAATCGGCAACAGTTATAGATATTACTGAGTCTTCTTCTCCGGGAGTGATGGATGAAGAACAGCCGGCCGGTGCAGTAGCAGTTGACCGGATGTTGACGGAGCTTCACCGGAATTCTCTATTTTCTTCTCTAGGCTTTTTTTTTTCGATTCTCTTGGCTTCTCTTGGTATTTATAGATATTAGAAACCCTAGAGAGAGTTCTAAACCTAATAGAACTCTCTAGAATAGCCCACAAATCCCAAACCGAATCGAAACCCAATTCCGGCCATATACATGATTTTTCAACTGATTTCACGGGATTTTTTTGCTGTTTCTCGATTGTTCTAACTTGTGTGGGATATCTACTAATATTTGGAACAATCTGGAAGCGAAAAAACACGTTGATTTTAGTTGACAGTGGACACAGTTGAGTCCGATGAGTTAACCCGGTGACTCGGCCCGATCCAGCTCGCTGGGTTGACTCGGTGTTGACCCGCTGGGTTGACCCGATCCAGGGGTGCCCCAATCCAAAGTGTGGGTGCTTTGATCCATTTTCCCGGGTGCCTTGAATACTTTTTGAGCCAATTTTTCCACAAATCTTTATTCTTCTAATGTACCTACAAAAGCATAAAAACACGTAATAGACACAAAATCGAATACTAACTCACTAGAAATTAAGGTGCAATTTAGACACTAAAATGTGTCTATCAATTATCCCTATTTAGAATGTCTATAAGACTATTTCTAGTTGCAGTGTTTCTTATTCCCTGGCAGTTCCATGCTATCACCCAATGAATTTCCAAAAGTAAGATACTACAGGATAAACTAGAGCAATCAGGATTACATATATACATTCAAATCGTGTGTGGTGCCCTAGAGCAATCATGGTTAAGCTTATGCAGACAAATTATTTTTTATACTCTAACAGATTAAGAGCTATTAGGAAAGAGATTCCAGAAGAGTTTGAAGTTATAAATACCTTGCCTTGCAAAGAGTCCTCATAATTATATCCTTTTTGATGAGATTAGAAGATGAAAGTCCAATAATTTGTTTACTGTAAGTAAACTTTACCTCTTCATATCAAATCAGAGCTTATTTGTTATCATTTTGTGGCAAACTTTGATCGGAGATGAGACGTATCTGCATTTTGTGCTCCTTCCGTAATACTACCTTAAAGTTATCCTTAAAGGTGGGAATATGATGTAGTAGATGGTAAAAATATGGTTGAAAATAGCTAGAATTGTAGTGATTGTTGTTAAACAACTGATGACAAGAATTATTTTGAGAGTGGGTGATAAAATAATCTTCACTCTTCTGATCTTGAGTTTAACTCTAGAAGTTGTTGAATGTATGACAGATTTAGGATATAGAAAAATTGGGTTTTTATGGTTTTCAATTGAATTATGGAGAAATTGAGGTTTCCTTTTCTTCCGGTTATAAAATAATTGGATACGACGAGATACAGATGTATTAGCCTAGATAAAGATACACTCCTGAAAGGGCACAAAAGCAAAAACAAATTAAAATTTTAGGGTTCTAAAGATGTGCAAATAGAATAATTATACAGATTCAAAGAAAAACAATCTATATAGATCCGCTATTTAACCACAGTTAGAAATAAATAAGGAATAACAGTTAAATTGGAGATTAAGAAGGAATCAACCAAAGATAAAAGCCATAAAATTTCAAGAGCAAATAATAAAAAGAAGCAAGAAATGTTGGTAGAAACTGCGGATGCAATGGGATGGTGTCTTTCTGTAGCTGGAGTCTTCGAATCTTGGGAGTCTAGGTAACAATCTTTGTATCACAAAGTCTTTGTAGAATCAGAGTCTTCGAATTTTTAATGTTTTCATAGTCTTTGAATTTTCAAGGTCTTCAGTATCCTAGTGTCTCAAGGTCTTAGGAACTTTTATGATTTTCCGGTTAGAATCCGGCTGGTAATGGTCGTTATCAATGGTTACTGGGTAATAAAACGGCTCTAAATCAGGCACTCATTGAAGATTCAGGTAAGAGAAGAGAAAAAGTTAGAGAGAGGGGAGCTTGTTTGATTCAAATTCACTTTGTTGAGTGAAAAAAAAAAACATTTTGATGGTCCTAGATATACATGCACCTAGTTATTTCGTCTATTCTCGATTGAAATTAGAAATATGATCACCTCCTGCGCCCGCTTTTGATTCATCTAACATCTCAGACTCATCATATGGTGTGTTAATATGTTGTTTTAGTTGTACAACATTGGTATTATGACTCTTCCAATAACTTTTCTAACATCCGAAAATATGCATAAAGTCCTTAACTTTCAGCTGGATTTGGTTGAGAACAAAATCTAATATTTGGAGCCAAGCAGAAAAGGAGTTATGTTTACCATTTTGTTAGATAATCATATTTTCTCCAGAAAAGGCGTTAGAGCTCTGAGATGCTCTAGAGCGAAATAGTGGATTCTAAGGGGTTTGATATTATTTATCTAATGCAATCAACAACAAAGTTACTAATACAGGTGTATTGGATTAAAATTTATATGCATATTTGACAATCCTAAAAACTCTTAGGTATTCAATTAAGATATGCAAGAAATTATTAAATATTCATGATATTTAAATTGGATATTTTTTAGATTCCATAAATATCTTAAGTATTCAATTCACTTAAGATTTCTTAAGATAGCTGAGGTGCAAGATATATAAGGATTCCTATGGATATTTGTAGTCAAAATATATATGTTATTATCTAATATTAATCTCAACACAAACCACAATAGTTTTATAGATTCTTATGGATATTTTTTTTTTAGCTTTCTTTTTTTTATCACATCATTCTATGTTTTTGCATCACCACCACCACCACCTCAACTTATTAATGGGTTTTTTTGAAATGGAAACATGATGACCTTGGTTTTTTCAACTACGCTACGATTTAGTAATTCACTTCAATTTCTATAAATCTAAACTAATCCTAGTTTAATCCATTGTAATCCAAAATTATGTATCTATAAGAATCTATAAGATTCTCTTAAGAAACATTATAAATCTACTAGAGCTAGGTAAGTATCTATTTTTATCCATATAAATATTGAGCCAATACACCCCTGTAAATCGTTTACCACTAAAAATTTCCGAAGTAATTAATAACGGTAGTTGGAAACACAGAATAATTTTGGCGATGTTTTTACACATAGCGAGATCACCCTCACCAAATACTCTGACACTGATCCACCCCTCATAACAGAATCAAGATGTTATTCTTGATCACTGGTCACAAACTCACCGGAACAAGATCAATATGTTTTGTTGAAACTGGGCTTATTAGCTTAGTAATGGGCCGACTGAAAGTTAACTACTTGTACCACTAGGTCCACTACCACATTGGACAAAATACAATACCACTCCCTCACTTGGTTCCAATTATTATAGTAGGAATTACTAGATAATCCAATCTAGAGGACCCATTTAACGTGTGGTCCACCCACCCGACCCATATACTCGCTAGTCTAAAATCGTGTTTTTGGACCGTTTTTTTTCTCTGATCCATTCACGTGTGAGTGTTATGATGTAAGTTATATATATTTCATTCGTACTCACTCCTCTAAAACCAATTCAGTTTCCAAAATTTTCAGATTCATTTTTATTCTTCTTTGTTGGTGTTTTTAGGGTTTTGTTCTGAAGATCGAATTTGGTGTTCTATAATCATTTGTAACTCCATTCATCCCAGGTAAGTTCTATAGTAAAGTGACGGTGAAGAAGAGAATCAAGTGATGGTAAAGAAGAAGAAGTAGATCTGAGAATGGATCTAAGATGAAGAAGAAAAAGAAGGAAAAAATATAAATTCATCAATTTTGGGTTTTGGTTTAGACTTTTTAATCTTCTTCTTCATATGTGGGGTATGTAATGTCAAATATGTAATGTAGGATCATCATGAGAACTAGGTTTTCTTCTACTGATTTGGGAGTTATATCTTCTTTTATGTAGAAATTGTTCTTGTACGATTTTTCTTATTTTTCTTCTTGTTTTTATAATTTTTCTTGTTTAGAAATGGGTATCTCAGTACATATCAATATGTGTTGATGCTTATTCAAGCATAAATTAGGTTTTTACGTACGGATATGTATTGTTTGCTGGGTCTTACTTGTTTTTGGTGACTAACATAGGTCTTCTTCTTCTTTGCAACATAATTTTTTTTCTTCTACTACTACTTCTTCTATTATTATTCAGTTAATTCTTCTAGTTGTAATCATTTTTGTTGATGATTTCTTTAGATTTCAGAAGAAACCAGTTTTGATATGGGTTTTTGTTGATGATTTATTTGAATCCTCTGTTTTGATTTTCTATTTTTGTATCTCAGTACATATCAATATGTATTGTTGGGTCATACACTTTTTCAGTATATATTTTCCTTCAGTAGTTATCTATATGTAGTGTTGCACCAATATGTAATTTGGATCATCTACTCTAATTCTTTCAGTACATATCAATATTTACTATGGGATCATACATTTTTTCCTACAATATCTATTTTTCGTTCAGTACATACCAATATGTATTGTGGGATCATACACTTTTTCCTTCAATACATATTTCCCTTTAGTACATATCAATATGTATCGTGGGAGTATACACTTTTTCCTTTAGTACATATGAATATGCACTATAGGATCTTTTTTTTTTTTTTTTTTTTTCTTCTTCTTCTTCTCCTTCTTCTTCTTCTTCTTCTTCTTCTTCTTCTTCTTCACTAGATTTATAACACGGTTTTTGATTTGTTTTTGTTGATGATTGTTGATTAATATGATTTCTTCTACTACTATCTCTCTTATTTTTCTCTCAATTTTTCTTTTTGTAACCATTTTTCTCCAACTTTGAGTAAAAATCAGTTCATATCTACTAGTGTTTGATCTATTGATTTTAGGTTTTTGATCTTGAGTCTTGATTTTCTGATTTTGTTCCTCTTTGATCTCTCTTTTTGATACGTTTTTTTAATGATTTTTTACTTTATTTTGATTTTGATCTCTCTTTCTATAACAAGTCACTTTTAAATTTCCGCTGCCCTAGTCAGTTTCGGGTTTGATTTTTATTTTGTTTTTGATTTCAGTTTTTGAAAGTGAAAAGAAACTCGTATTGAAGACGTTGAGGACGTGGCTAGGTCAACACTTGAATGTTATGGGAAGTGAAGTAATTTTCTTTTCTTAAACCTTTTTGTGACCTCCGGATAAAATAATTTTCCCGATGAATTATAACATAAATAATAGACGGATCTTTGGACTATCTAGAAAAATTCTCATTATTATATATTCCCAGAATATATTTTTTGGCACTAAATTTAAGTTGAATGCACATATTCTACTTACGAAGGTTACTTGAATCTCTTTTCCTTATCCCCACGAGGAATAAGGAGTTGAAGAAATAACAATTAGGAATTCAGGTTTAAGTCATCAACACTAGTATACATTGAAAACTAGAATCGATATGTATTTTCTATCGATCTGTATATACATTACACTAAATTCAATAATTTGTAACATTGAATCGCTACACTAATATATGTGGCAAACTTTGTTAAATCTTTATCTAACTATATTTATTTTTAATTAATGTTACCATACTAAATGGTGTGACTAATTATCCATGCCAATAAAAAGATAGAAAAAATTATATAAAATAAAAAGGGGTCCGGTAAGTCTAGACAATCAATGGTGAATAGAATTCTGCTACGCCAAACCACCAAGGTTGTATTACAGGGACAACATTCTCTGATCGTCTCAAGGGGTGAAGCAAGGGGGACCCACTTGGGCCTTTGCTTTTTGCTCTAAATCTTCACCCTCTCGTGAGGAAAATCAACAAGTCATGCACCTTGATCTTCTAGCCCGGTACTTAGAAGATGGTACACTCATAGGTGACACCATTGAAGTTTCCAAAGACCTCATCATTATACAAACTGAAGGACCTAGCAGGGGTTTACATCTTAATACATCTAAAACTGAACTGTTTTTGTCATCCACTGACCCACGTAGCTATGAAGATGGTGTCTTTCTCGCTAATATTGGCAAACCAGTGGGAGGGGTCAAAGCTTCTAGGGGTCCGGTAAGTCTAGACAATCAATTCTGTAGCCAGGCGGTGTTGGATCTTATACAAAACTATTAGACTTATGTCCTCTGTCTGACCGCAGAGTGAATTGGTCCTCCTTCGCAGTTGCATGGGTGCTTCTCGACTGACTTCTCCATGCGCACCATATATCCAACAACAATTCATCAAGTTCAAACTGTATTTGATGATTACCTTTCTAAATACCTGCAGCAACTTATTACAGGCGATGGGCCAGGCTTCGGACCCTTACAATTACGCTTAGCTACACTTCCTCTCAGAGATGGTGGGCTGGGTATATATAGCATGTCATTCCTCACAAGTAATTATTGTTACCTTGCTTCCTTGGACCAAACGAAACTCTTACAAGACAACATTCTACGTAAGGAAGGTATCACCAACACTAGCGCTACTTTTCAATCTGCACTTGACCAATACATTTATGTATGTGGTTCATTGCCTTCTTCCTTCAGCATCAACGACACTGCCCCCCATCTCATGAGATCTCTGACAGTCCCATACTTCGAAGTTGTGAAGAAAGAAATGCCAACCAAATACCGCATGACAGAATGGGATTTTGTTCTCTGACATTGAAACAAAATCAAATATGCTCAGGACTACCTCTTGGCTTGTCCTATTATTGGGATTAAGCATAGCATTGGGCCACGCCAATTTAGCTCAGTACTCTGTTATCGTTTAGGCATCCCGCTTTTTGCAGTTGGTGGATCTTGTCCCAGTTATAACATGGAGATGGAAGTTTTCGGAGATCATGCACTAAACTGTGCAAGTGATGTAGGCCATAAATTCCGACATAACCTCGTGCGTGATACTTTGGTGGATGCTTGTTTCAGAGCTTATGTCCCGACTAGGAAAGAGGTAGCGTTGGGCTTCTTTTCTGAGGTTGGTTCTGAGTTAAGACCTGTTAATATTCTTGTTTACAACTGGGACAATGGTAAAGACATTTGTTTCGATATTACCGATGTCTCACCTTTCACTTGCATTGGTGTTCGTGCTTTTAGGCCGGGCCAAGCTATCTCCAATACGATCACTCGTAAGCAGAACAAATATTTAGATAAATGCAACACTTATGGTTACAATTTTGGTGTCTTGCCTTTCTTGACTCTTGGTGAGCTCAATGATAACATGGTGGCTTTCCTAAAGAGATTGAAGAATTATACTACGTGCCATGATTTCAATGTTAAAGTTAGCAACTACTTATTTCATTGGATAGGACTTATCATTTAAAAAGGAGTTGAAGTTCAGTTTGTAGCTAGACTTCCCGCTAACTTTTTATAATTCTCGATTGGAATAATAAACTACCTAAATAAAAAAATTATAATTGAAAATAATTTTTCCGCTCCAACCAAATAAAATATCGCCAAAATATAGTTGGAATATTTAATTTTTCCTCTCCCGCGTAGTTTTTTCTCTTGATTTAGGTATGTATTTTTTTCACTTCTTTCTTCTCTTGTAACCTCCGTTCTACAGAATCGTGAAGCTTCATATTTCTTTACAGTGATTTATGTTTTCCTTCAAAAAATTCTTTTGATTTCGTGAAGCTTAATTTACACCATTTTCTTCTGGAAGATTTGTACCGTTCTTATGTTCTTTTTCAAATAATGAGATTTTTTTACTTCTTCTACCCTAATTCGTCACATAAGTTAACAACACAATTGGGATTTTGTTTAATTGCAGATTAAAATTATTGTTAGAGTTCCTGTATATTAATATTGTTAGGGTTTCTAATTATACTTCTTCTTCTTCCCTAATTGTATGATTCAGATCCTTTACTATTCTTCTGCCTTTGTAATTGATGTTTGCCCAAATTTCTATTTTCAGGTTAAAAGAAACAGTTGGTACGATTTAAGGATTAATTTGCAATCACATCAGGCGAGTATTGGATAAAAATATGATCCCTGTGTTAATTTACTTTCTTTCTCTTTTTGGTGATGATTTATATGATACTTAGTCAATTAGTTAACTTGTTTGTGCACAAATTCTTGTGGTTTTATTGTTATGCAAACACTGTGGATTTGATTCATTTGTTGTGGTTTGTTGTTATGCCAATAATGTGGTTGCTTACAAATTCTTCAGAAAAATTTGGTTTTTCTGTGGATTCCTGTAGCTCTAATATAAGCAAAGTCTTAAGAAATGTTAATTTATTTTTTGTGGATTTATGTAGCTCTATTACGTTTAAACGGTAATGTATAAGATAGATTTTGTACATGTTACAACTGTTTGCTGGTAGATTAGATCCATGAGAATAGTGTGTTTATGTTTTGTACATGTTACATAAGGCCTGCTCAACAATCTCGATGGAGTCAAAAAGCTTGGTAAAAAAATTGTTTGGTCTGGTTTCTCTGGGTTAAATGCTACAAACCCCCGAAATTACAGGAATTTCATCAAATCAACAGTGGATCAACTTCAAGGAATGGGTTTCTGCTCAGCATTTAAGGAAGATTAAATCCAGTCTATGAGTGGGTGGAAGTCAAAATCTGGAGACATTAAACTCCAATTTCTCCCCATTTTCAACCGAAATCCCCAATTTCTCTTTTCCTAATTCTCCCTGTTTTCCAATCAACTCTGTTTTCTCTCTATTTTTTCTTTCACAATTTAAATTATGAACTAATTTAATCCTATCTGCATTGTTTGTTTGCAGAATGAATCAAGACGGAAGCAAATGCTCCATGAATTTGTCAAAACGTATGAATTTCTCTTCGTTTGAAGATTTTACCCAACAGTCCCTTCAAGCATCCATTCTCTTCAACCCCAAAACTGCATCAAATGGTACGAACACCTTACTCTCTGGCATCGGCTGCAGTTACAAACAAGTTGACCTTCCGCAGCCGGTAAGAACAACCACTACTTACTCTGTCATCTATTCGAGAATAGAGATTAATCTAGGGTCAGTGATCACTTCAACAGCCCACAAAAACATTCATACCCATATCACTCAACCTCTAACATCAAATCATCTTAAAAAATCAAAATTTCAAAAACACACCATCTCAATCTCTTACCATCTTAATTCAAAGAAAATTTCAGCAAACATTTCTCTACCTGTATCACAAAAACAGGACTAGAAGGAAAACTATCCTACACAACTCAAACAATCTTAACAACTCAAAGGAAAAAAATATGGGACTATAAGGAATGGAAAACAATGGAATCGTTATTAAGGAAATCAGGAGATGGGAGGGGTTTTCAGAGTACAAAAAACAGCCACAAATGAATCAAGAAAAGGGTATTTCTGAGCACACAGAAAATGGCAAAAACAAGGAAGCTTATCCGGATGTTGAGATTAAATGTGCAATAATAAATCAAGAACGACAGAGTGATGAAGCTGAAGGAGATTATGAAAATTTTAATTGGAACTTCTCGAGCATTGGGGAAGTTCTCACAGGGGAAGTTTGGAGACAAGATGAGACTATAGTTTGGAATCTGTTTCCCATATCCAGAAACCACAAAAGGCTAAAAAATCCAACAACCTCAACCAGCTCCAACAACAATGACCCAAAGCTTCTGGAGACCTATGGTGAAGAGAAATTCCTGCTGACAAATCCTGGAGCTGCTTCTTTCTTGATTCAGCAAAGCAACAATGCAATGCAGGTAACTCCTTTTCAATCCCAAAAGCATTATATCCTTTCAGTTATCAATATTTCCAGTATCAATAGTGAACCAATCTCTATTAGTACATCAGCCATAAACCATTCTAGACAAAGGAACAAAATAAACATTAAGCCCCTAAGACTTTTCAGCACTGATAAAAGTTCAAATCTCGGCTGTACTATCCAGAATCTCAGAATCTTCTCAGAAAATCCCTGTTACTTATTAGAAAACTTTCCTAATAGTAATTCCGTCAAAACTAATCCCATATCTAGCATTCATCACAATCCCAGAAATCTCGGCATTCAACTCAGCCCGTATTTAACTGGCAGGAACCACAATGTTCGGCCTTTTATTTTGGTTTTTATCGGAAGTAAATCTCGCATAAAGATATCTGTTATTCATCACTACTTCGAAGATATCAGATTTGGTAACTTTGGGCCCCACCGGCTTCATCATAGGAATTTCTGCACCAAATTACACACCCGGAGAAATCCCAGGCACGAATTTCTCAATCAACGAGCTCCTAGTCAGGAAACTCAGGCGTTTCTGAAGTTCAGTTTCAACCGCAACTCTAAAGAGAACAAGCAGCTCAGTTTCTGGGATCCCAGGATCAATCTCGCGGCCTTATTAACCCAGGAATTAAACAAGACCCAAAAGAAAGAGGAGTCATCTAAGCAAGCTGGGATGGAGCCCAACACCCAAAGGTCCACAACAATACTTTCTTGCGGCTGCAATAAAAGCCAAGTTACTTGGCATCATCCAACAGTTTTGCCTAAATCCACCCAGGCCCAAACCAAAAAAAGCAATACTAGCATGCTCATCTTAGCCAAGCTACAAAGTCAGCCCACCACAACCTGGACCTACAACCAAATAGCCAATTTCACTACCCAGCACCCCCCCAAAAGTAAGAGCTTCATAGACATTGCCCCACTCGAGAGTATAGGCCTAGGGTCATACCTGTGCATTCGAAACCTTTTTTCAAAAATGAGCATGTGCATACACGTTTAAATTCCCATAATAAATTGCATAAATCTTACCTTCAGAAAAACAAAAAAAATATTCTTAGGCATAAATTAATTGTTAACCACTGGGCCTTAACAATTAACAATCAAAATAAATATTTTAGGACTAATCACTTTAACTTTGATAGTCAACTTCAAGACAGCCAAAGGATCCCCAAAAAATTAAAAATAAATCATCTCTATATTCTAAACAAATCTCAAATGAAAATTCTCTCTTAGAACTGTCAAGGCCTAGGAGGAATTAAAACTAAACAACATCTAAAAAACACAATCAGGCAGTTTAACCCGGATATCATCTTCTTATTTGAAACAAAGACAACTGAGGAGAAAATTCTAAATCATCTAAGACCCTACAGTTATCCAAACATGTGGGCCCAATCCTCTCGTGGCCTCTCGGGCGGTATGGCCCTAATGTGGAAAGATAAACTCGATATCACGATAACTTATGAGGTCAGAAATTTGGTGAATCTTAAAATAAAAACTTGTCCTAATGAAGAAGAAACCTATATAACTTGCATGTACGGTGAAATCCTCTATGGCCCCAAAAAAGCTCAATGGGAGCATATTTTGGAAATGAGCAGAGACATTGAGTTCTCCTGGATCATACTGGAAGATCTCAACATAACCCTCTCCTCGGAAGATGCAAGTAATCATTCAGAAGACTTGGATTGCCCTTATGATCTCATTTCGGCCTTGATCCAAGCTGCTGGGCTCATTGAATTAAAACACTCTGGCCCAAATTATACCTGGTCAAACAACAGGGAAAAAGAGAATTTGATTCTCAAAAGATTAGATAGAGGCCTTGTCAACCAGGAATGGGAATCTCAATTCCCTACCTCCATCATTCAAAGC
Organism: Papaver californicum; assembly: GCA_023531435.1. NCBI lineage: Eukaryota > Viridiplantae > Streptophyta > Magnoliopsida > Ranunculales > Papaveraceae > Papaver > Papaver californicum. The sequence continues at coordinate 7,819,354 of JAJJMC010015296.1, read as the reverse complement.
CTCCCTTGCATCGGATCGAACCATAATCCGATTTTGCTCGAAACTGAGGTAACTCAAAAGAAATTAAAATCTTATTTTAAGTTCTATGAGTGCTGGCAAAAAGAAGCTTCTTGTAAGGCCAAAATAGCCGAGAGCTGGGTTTCTAATGCTCAAGGCTCAGACCCTTATATCTAACCCAAAAGTTTAAAAATACCAGAAATGCCCTCCAGAAATGGAAAAAAAACTCTTTCGGCACTTTAGAAGAGAAAATAGAAAATCTAGGGAAAAAACTTTTGCCTCTAAGGGACAGCACTAAAGATAGTGACAGAGAAATCCAAAAAAGTCTGGAAAAGGAGTTTGAACACTGTTATGATATCCAAGAAAGCTTCTGGATCCAAAAATCGAGAGAATACTTCATAAAAGATGCAGATAGGAACACCAAGCTCTTTCATGCTATTACAAACCACAGGAAAAAGGCAAACAACATAGTCAGTCTAAAGGATAAGAATGATCAGTGGATTAAAAACATGGAAGCTCTTGAATCTCTCCTAAGTTCACACTTTGAACAAATTAGAGAGCTTAGAGTACTTCAAAGGTGAAATCCCAGCAATTAAAGGTCAATGGAAAGGTCTGATTTACATTATTAACCAGTAAAAACAGAATAGATCCAAATATTCTGCAACTCTTCAATCCTACCATCACCCATTATGAAAATGAAAACCTTGTGGAGGTCCCTACATCGAAGAAATCCAAAGTGTCATTAGCAGTATGAAACCTTGGAAAGCCCCTGGACCAGATGGTTTCCAAGCAGGGTTTTATCAACACAACTGGGAAATTGTAGGGGAGGATGTCAGTAAAGCTATCAAAGCCTTTTTCACCACTGGATTCATTTTAAAAGAGATTAACAACACCTATATCGCCCTTATTCCAAAGACCAAAATTCCCCAAACCCCAGCTGACTTCAAACCCATTAGTCTTTGCAACACCATCTATAAAATCATCTCTAAGATTCTAGGAAACAGATTAAAACCTATTCTTAACAGAATCATATCCCCGGCCCAATCAGCCTTTATCCCTACCAGAAATATCCATGACAATGTTATCATCGCCCAAGAAGTGGTGGAGGCAATGAAAACGAAAAAAGGAATTTCCGGCAGACTAGGGATAAAACTAGACATGAGTAAAGCTTTCGATAGGATAGAATGATCCTTTATCTTAGCGGTTATGAGGAAAATGGGATTTTTCGATAGATGGTGTAGCCTCATAAATCAATGCATCTCTACTTCCACCTACTCCATTATTCTTAACGGAGAGCCTTGCAAACTTTTCAAGCCTACCAGAGGCATTAGACAAGGGGATCCCCTCTCCCCATACCTGTTCATAATTTGCATGGAGGCCCAGTCTAAAATGATAGATAATGCCAATGACATGTGTTTTCTAAATGGAACTAAAATTTCTATATCGGGCCTCTCGGTTTCTCATCTTCTTTTTTCCGACGATTATCTTATCTTCATCGAGGAAAATCACATGGAATTTAATAACCTTCTTTCCATTTTAGAGGAATTTAGCCAGTCTAGCGGCCAGTGCATCAACTTCAATAAATCAGGAATTTTTTGTAGTAAGAATATCGAAGAAGGTCTTCAAGAAACAATAGGGACTTGGCTTGATATGCCTAGAATGACGGAAGATGAGAAATACCTAGGTTTTCTCCTTTTCCGGAAAAAAGCTAGAACTCTAACCTTCGAATCTATCCTGAAGAGTATGTCCTCCAAGGTTGGAAATCCAAAATGCATCCCAAGCCGGAAGAGCTACCATGATCCAATCGGTCATAAATACCCTTCCCAATTATCAGATGGGATGCCTCAAAATGCCAAAAAATTCTATAAATTCCATGGACAAAATCCCAAGGAATTTCTGGAACACGGGAAAAAGCAATGTTAGAGGCCACTCTCTGGAGGCCTGGGATTCCCTTTGCCAGCCGAAGAGTGTAGGGGGGCTTGGCTTCAAAAATCTGAAAATGTTTAATGAAGCCATGCTTACTAAACTTGCGTGGAGATTATTTCACAATGAGACCGACCTCTGGGCAAGGGTGTTGAAATCCTGTTACTTCCCCAACTCCATCCCCCTGACTGTTCAAAAACACTCTAGGGATACCTGGATTTGGAGAGGGATCCTAAAGGGCATAAGCATTATCCGGGACCATCACTTCTGGTCCATCGGAGATGGTACCCAAGTCAAGATTTGGGATTATAACTGGCTAAAAAGTATGAAATTAGAAATTCTGGGTTTACCTGGGTTAGTGAGATCATTGACCATGAAACCCATTCCTGGAATTCTTCTATCATTAGGAATCTCTTTTCCAGAATCCAAATCGATGAAATATCGACCATTCCTATCCTCCAGGGAGGACGGGATGAAATGGGCTGGAATCTCACCACAAATGGGACTTTTTCAATAGCCTCTACCTACAAAAAATTAGTCCAAAAGAATATGCCTCCTACCAGAACCAGTCAAGTGGAACCTGGGATATGGAAAAATATTTGGCTAATCAAAACCCCATACATAATAAATCTCCTCATATGGAAAATGGTAAAACAAACCTTGAAAGTCAGAAGTAAAATTTTCAAACATATGGATGTTAAGGACCAACTTTTCCCAATTTGTAACATGCATGTGGAAACCAGTACACATCTCTTTATGCACTGTGACCTTGCAAAGAAAATATGGCAGACACTTTGGCCCAATTTGTACACCAACATGTTATCTTACAATTGCATTATAGAATGGATAAAATCCTGGCATAAGCATAACATCATGATCTCTTTCAAAGATAAAACTTCGACTGCTTATATAACCCATATTCTATGGCGGATCTGGAAGCACAGGTGTGACATTATTTTCGATGAGGTAAAACCCAATCCCATCACAGTTCTCCATATCATAGCCAAAACCATGGCCTCACCCCATACCCAATCCATCAATATCAATCACACACCTCCCATTAACCCAATCCTTCATCATATTCCCATTGACATCCAAACCCATCCCACCCCTCAACCTCAAGGCCCCCTCAGTCACCTCTCGTCAGGTATTGGCAATCGCCAAATCCCCTTAGCCCATCACCAAAACCCAGTTGACCCATGTACTCAGGAGTCAATTGCAACAATTACCATTCCCACCAGGAATTCTACCCCAACTTGTCAGCCATCACTCCATAACCCAACCTACTCTAGTAGGCCATCTCACCCTAGTTCCATTACCAATCAGGCCCCACCCACAACCATTTCTGACCCTCACTCCCAATCTCAGTCGAAACACCTGCAGTACCTCCAGAAGGCCATTATATCTGAAAATGGCCTTGTATCTTCCTGGGCCTCTACAAATGTTGATTACGTTATTATAAACTTTGATGACTCTTATTCTATAACTGACTATGCAGCAGGTTTTGGGGCAGTAGCCCGCACTCAAAAGGGCTCTTTCATAGTAGGTTTTTCCGGAGTGGCTAGGGTCGGATCTAGTCATCAAGCGGAAGCTATGGCTCTGAGAGAAACCATTTGTTGGGCTAAAGAGAAAGGCTGGAGCCATATTTTGTTTAGAGGAGATGCAAAGATGATCATCGATGACGTCAATGGCATCACGACTTCGAGCCCTTGGTCCTGTCATGCTTTATTAGTGGATTGTAAAAGAAACTTAAAGATATTTCGTTTCTATAATTTAGCTTTCATTGGTAGAGAGGAAAACAAGATAGCAAACTCTATAGCAAATTATGCTCGTTTGGATGGTTTGGGGAAGAATTGGAGCGATCCTGCTCCTTTCCTTAACCAATTAAACGTAGACCTACGTAGCCCTCTTTTCATTAATGAAATTCGGTTTTTTAGTCAAAAAAAACATAAGACCTGCTGGCTAAACAGGGAGTGAGTTGACATAATTAAATTGATTTAGACAGTCGTGATGATATCTCTGTACCAGCTACCAGGCTTCCTAGAAAATGGCATATATCCAGTTAACAAGGATACCAAGACTTAGTGGGATGTCTACGCAACACCTAGATGTCTAGACAGAAACGGTCTAACTTCATCTAATACATCACTAATCATCAAGGCTATTTGTCTATTGTTTCTTTTACTGGCATGCGGATCAACACTTAGGCAACGTTCAAGACTAAGTGCACATCTCATATCTTTGAAATTGTTTCTTACTGTTACGAATTAAAATCTTCTCTTAAGGCTATTTGTGATATAGTTCCAAAATTCAACATCTGCATTCTACTCTATGTATGATTGATTGTTGGTTACCTAATTTTTTTATTACTATGGTTTGTTCATTTGTCATGAGATTGCTACTAACTTATTTCATATGATGGTTTGTTTTCTTGATTAAAGGATTGATTCATTATGTATATTTGTCGTTATATGTTGTCTACTAAATTTTTTGTGTAGCATGGATACAAATCAACATGGCAGTGATGGTGTAGAATATACAACCACTCAGTCGTTGCAGAGTAATGCAAGTGTTGAGAACAGATTCAAACTTTTTGTCGAAGTTGATCCATCTGGAAGACCAAAGTATGGTAATTGTTGGACTTCATCCTAACACTAATGTTAGACACTACAAAACATGATATTAGCCAGAAAATCTAAAGGGTCGGGAAAATTGCAAAGTGCCTTGGGTTGCAATCATTCAGCGCGTGTTGAACCAAACCTTGAACCACAGGTGCTGATTCCTTAGTGGGTATTGTTTTGTTGAATGACAAGAAATTAGCACTTTTTTGTATTAGCAAAGACCATGTTGTGGGTTATAATTGCGAGATCTGGTACGTTGAATTTGTTTGGTTTATCTGTGAGTCTCATCCCAACTTGCTTCATCACCCTACTGAACACGTGCTTACTTTTTGCATGTCCCGACAATTTCTTTGAAATGTTATACTAATGGAATGATACCATATGGAGGCCTATCCTTGGACCAGACTGTTTATAGCGTGCTTACTCTTTATCTATTGCCAATCTAGATAGTTACTTTGGGAGAATTCAATGATTCGATTTGCAGTTTATAATATTGAAACTAGAAAACCTCTTAGATACAAACATAATCTTACTTTTGGTTTCAGGTTTTGTTTGTATACCCTTCAAAAAAGCAATTGCCGCTCAAATATAAGGATCTTGTATCATTCTTCTTTCCAGGAGATTTGGAGGTTAGTGGCCTTTTTGTTATGAAGCTTATATAGATATATTATCATTTATTTTGTATCGACTTCTTATTCTTCGTGTCCAGAAGTTTTGGTGCATTTTTATTTCGTCGTGGTTGACAAAAAAATGTTAATATGTTGTCAGGTTCATGTTGTTGAAAGAACTCCTTCAATGAGTGAGTTGAGTGAAATACTCCTTGGACAGGTATAAATAACTTCCTTCATCTTCCAACAATATGTTTGGCTCTTGGAGGATTGGGTGTTACTGAAATTCTTTAAGGCCCCACATCTACTATTTCTTCGAAAACATCAGGATATATGTTAAATCTACTTCCTACTAGACTATTTCTATTTTGTACGCATTTCAATAGCTGTTAATATGTTCACCAATTTTGCAGGAACATTTCAAACAAAGTGATCTGTCCTTTGTATTTCGTATTACAGGTAATACATACATGAAATAGAAACTCATTTATCTGTTGGTTTGAGTTGGTTGGCTTCTTCTACACGAAGTGATGCTTACTATCTTATAAGACTTACTATTTTATTGTAGAAATTACAAATTCACTAAGATATTCATTGTTCTTTTTAGTTTTTTCAAATGACGAAACAATCACCAATTAATCTATTAGGTTCCTGTTTGTATTTCTCAATAAGAATTGGTTGTCAATTTCTTATATTTCTCCTAGGTGGCAGATGATTCAACTTTATATGGATGTTGTATGCTCGTTGAAGAAATTGTACAAAAACCTTCAGGACTGATTTCAATGATCTCGGCTGGTCGTCAAATTTTGACCACAGAGCGATGTTACTGGATCCTCACATGGCTTCCTTTCTTCGATTTATATTTTAGTATATTGAATAGGTATGATTTCTCTAAATTGGTTTGCGTGAGCTTAGTTCTTGCAGCTTGTTTCAAAGACTCAGACTGTTCATTATGTAATATCCTTTCGTGTAGTCTAACTTGATGTGCTATAAGCCATATGATTATGAAAATTGAGGAAAAAATTGTATGAATATGGTTAATGTTATTGCTGATACACTTGGATTTGTATCTTCTTATCCTTAGCTTTCCTTTATTACTACCTGTGTTGTCCAAGTGTTTAAAAAATAATTAGGCATGGCAGCCGTTTATATTGCTTAACTTTCTCTAAATTTCTGATTATTAACACTGTTATTTGTTGAAATATTGCAGGCATTTGTGATTGTTCTTCATGACAAGATGACTAGTGTCAGAGAAGGAGATCCGTCACAACTAGTTTCCATGTTATGTATCTGAAGATGCATGGAGATGGTGGAATGTTGAAATTTGATGTCTAATTTGCTAGAAAATGGTTCCTTTATGCAAGAAATACAGCATCGAACCCGAGCTCAAGAATGGTACTTCTCTAAGAAGAACATTAACTACTTGAAAGATAAACTTCATCATCCAACATTTGTCAAGGAACGCAGAACAATGAAGGTTAATAGAGCCTCTCTCTAACTCAGATTTCTGTTTTCCAGGGTTCATTATAATTTTTCTCCTACCAACCATGTTAGAGAAGATTTAAGGAGTTTCAGATTCATATCAATGGACTTAAATTTACAAGGCACAATATTCATTATCATTAGGTTTCAATTTTTGGGGCATCTTGGATGTTTGTAGCATATATACTTTGTGAGTACAACTGGTACACAATTTTTAAGCAATATATACCATGGTTTCTATGCTGCTTGTATGTGAATATTGTGGATGTAAATTTTGAAAATTGTGTTTCTGGTTCCACGATCTCGGTATCCCGTATCCTTAACGGGGGGATAAAACTTAATTTTTCTTATTTATTTTCAAAAATTTGTTACACTAATATCCATGACATAATTGTTACACATATTCTTTTTGCAAATTCAAGAACTAGGTTAAAGTCATCAACAGTAGGATACAGGACAAACTACAATTGATATGTATTTTCTATCGATATGTATCTTTCTTCTTCACCAATACATGGCATCTGTAATCTCTGACTCGTACTACCACGTAGAAGGCAATTAAGAAGGTTGTCAGGGGTTTACAAAGATTCCAGGAGGCCAGCAGGGTCACCCTAAGAGGGAAGCACTGAAAATAAAACACAACACAACAAAACTCGAACTATAACAAAGGTGCAGCAAGATAAAGGATATGCATATTTCAATTCTGTATATGTAGTAGATCAAATGGTCTATTCGTACCATCGGACCCAGTGTAGTCACAATATGTAGCAACTAAACAACGGATTAAAACAACGAAATGATCTATATCTACAGCACGTCTCTAGTTTCGGCAAACTAAGCTGACAGAAATTTATATCATATACATCCAATTGTCTCAGACATTCTTATTCTCTCGATTGGGGGCCTCTCTTGTGTAAAATCAGAAAATATATCCTCTCCAGTTCATCCAATTTGAGCTCGGAAGCTTCTACTTCTGGTAGTTCATTATTGTTCAGCCATCCCTCTGCATCTGCCAATGCCGTACTTAGCTTTTTCACCTGACTAGGACTGAAATCCGGCACTTCTCGTGACCTATGTTTATTAACAAATAGCCACACCTTAGCTTTAGCCTCTAGCTTCTGTCTCTTACTTTCCTCCTCCACCTCATATTCTGGTTTCATTATATCTCTTCCAAGGTTATTGAGCTCGTCAGTCGTTAGACTTCTGTTAATCACCCGCCTAACCAATTGTCTACGGCTTTCATCCTCAACAGCAGTTACATTTAAAATCCCATCACGATCAACAGCAAAACTTACAGTGATGTTTGGTTCTCCCATTTCAAAGATGAAATAACCAATAAGATGGTTCTTCTCCATCATTTCCTCTTCACCTTCATGAACCTCAAAATAATATCTACTCGGACTATTTATTGCGCCTATGCAACCATGCTCTATTTCAGTTGGAATCATTGTGTTTCTCGGAATCAAGTTAGGCAATGTTAAAGTACTCTGACGTATATGGGTAGCAGTTCGAATCGAAATGCCAGGCATTGACAGGTTATTCCATGGCTCAATTAAAGATTTATTCCATGCTTCAGTTACTTCTTGAGTTGTTTTAGTACTTAAACTTAGCGGCGTAACATCTGCAATCGAAATGCCATTCATTAGCGGGTTACTCAATGTGTCACCACTCAAAACTGCTGCTTGAATTGCCGCTCCTAGAACAACGCCTTTATCTGGCTCCAAAATATCACACAACCCTTTTTCATTACTACAAAATGCTCTCAACATTTCTTGAATTCTCGGAATTCTAGTACTTCCACCAACAAGAATAACTTCATGAACTTGATAAACCCCTGAATATTGAAGACACTGGAAAATTGCTTCCTGACATTTATCAAACAATTCCTTGCATTCCCTATCAAACGCATCTTGTGTTAGAGTAGTCCTCATACCAAGAAATTCTTTCGGAGATCGAACATAGTAAGTTTCCACATCGACCTTTGTTTGTGTAACATTTGGATTACTTGGATCTTTTTTAGCATCTTCACATGCAAACCTTAATCTGCTCTTAGATCTGAGACGAAATGAATTATTGAAGTGACGAGAACAGTGTCGATATAAAAGATCAGTGAAATCTTTTCCACCAAGATGAGTATTACCTGCTACGGACTTCACTTGGTACCTTTTCCATCCGTCTTTGATATTGACAACCGCAACACTCAATGTCCCTCCACCAAGATCAAATATCAACACATTCTCTTCATCTTCTTGAGTGGTTCTTGTTTCAACACCATGCTGCTGTTCTTGCTTATGTTCCTGTTCCTGTTCCTGTTGCTGTTGGTCTTGTCTTGATTTCTTCTTCTTAAGCCATCCATATGCAAGTGCAGTTGCTGAAGTTTCATTAATAAGACGTGTCTCCCCAAACCCAGCCATTGTTGCTGCTCGTTTGGCTGCTAATCTCTGCGCATTATTATAACACGATGGAACACTAATCACAGCATTAAAATCATTTTCAAGACCCAAAATTTCTGCTGCAATTTGTTTCAATTTCTTTATAATCATAGACAAAAGCTCTTCAGCAAAGAATCTTTTCCAGCCAGTACAAGATCGAACAATGACATTAGGTTCATCATTTTTGCTCACTGGATCAGCAATTACTTCAAAGGAGCTACTAATAAGGTCTAGTTTAGTAGGATTATCTGAAAATTTTACCCCAATTAGACGCTTGACATCAAGAATTGTGTTTGATGGATTCTTGTCATCTCCATCAAATACCAATTATGGGTTCTCCAGAATCCGTGAATGCCATGCAAGATGAAATTTTTCTGATTATTAAGTTTTCTCCGATCCAAAATCCAACGCTACTGTATGTAGTACCTAAGTCTATGCCAATTACCCTCACGTTCCTGGACACCATTGATGAACTGCTTCAAGTTCTCTTCTTTATTCAAGAAACAGAGGAAAATAATTCAAGAAACAAAGTCGCTGATTAGTTTAGTTAAAAAGAATAGAAGAAGAAGAATTTGGGAGACATGAAAGGTGAGAATTAGGTTTTATGTAGTAATGAGAATGAAAGTTCAAATAGAGAGAAGCAGAAGAAAAAGGCGGTTAAGAAATCTCAAAGAAAAGAAAAGTTGGTCAGTTAAAATTCACCCTGAGCTTTTATCACATTTGCACTCAACTGATCCGTTATATATAGCAAACAGCTGCATACCCTGGACTTCCTTGCCATGCTTTGAAACTACACTGAGGTCCGCCCTTGAGTTGACACGGCCAGCTTTGTATTTGACCATGTGTTGACCGTGATTTGACCTTGAAGAGGTACCCTGTGTTATTTCTGTCAACATATTTCCCTCAGAAACCTAATGCTCACAGTTGGGAGAAGGAGAAGAGCAATAATGTCAAGGTTACCAGAAGAAATCATTGAGAACATACTGTCATGGCTACCAGTCAAGTCTATTTCAAGATTCAGGTGTGTTTCCAAAAACTGGTGCATTCTATTTCAAAACCCTAATTTTATAAAACTTCATCTTAAATATGCTATCCAAATGAATAAGTTTAATCTCTTGGTTACCAATCTAGGGATTGATCAAAACACACCTACACAACCTTACATGTTTTCCATAGATCATAATGTTATATCATCTTCATCTTCATCTCCATCACCATCACACTCGCTATCTTCACCGTTTTTAGGAAATGCTGTAGGGATTGATTATCCATTTATGTCCTCCCGTATTCCTCAAACCTTTGGTTCTTGTAATGGTCTGGTTTGCATAAAACCATGTCGTGAGACTAGTACCATTTGCATTTGGAACTGTTGTACGAAAGAATTCAAACAAGTACCAGCAACCCCGATTGAATCTCCACGGGCAAGGGTGGAGTTGCGGGGTACTCGGACTTCGTATGGGTTTGGTTTTGATTGCAAGGTTGATGACTATAAGTTGTTACGAATTGTGGGTTTTGAAGGGGAATATGTTTCTGAAGCTAGAGTTTATACATTAGGACTAAATTCATGGAAAAGCCTTGGGTTTATTCCCTATACCGCCTATTGGTATAGAGATCGTGGTCTACTTGTTGATGGTGTTCTGCATTGGATTGCTATTCAGCGTATTGGATCTGGAACCTCTCGAAATGTTGTTTCTTTTGATATTTGTGATGAGACATTCCGCTATACGCCATTTCCTGACACACGTTTGGCTGCCCATGCCATGTCATTTTTGGGTATATGGGAAGGGAAACTTTGCCTTATACTTGAACATGACAAGGATGATGATGTTGTGTGGACAATGAAGGATTATACTTGGACCAAGCATTTGAACATTCCTCGACAGATAGATCTAACCTATGGAAGGGCGGTTCAGACATTCCAGAATGGTGAAGTCCTATTGGATTATGTTTATTCACGGAAGGAGGAGACTGGGAGTTTGATTTCATACGACCCAAAGCTTGCAAGAGTGAGAGTTCTAAAAATAGGTGGTCTTCCGGACTTCATTGGAATAGAACCGTATATCGAAACTTTAGTTTCACTTAACTCGGGTACATTTGTTGGGCAACAACAAATAGAGGAAGAAGGAAGTTCAACATGGTCCGCAAATGTGTTTTCTTGAATGGTGAAGCACGAAAGTTAGGGAGTAGAAAGGAGAGGGAGATAATGTAGAATGGACCTGCATTGAAGCGGAAAACAGAGATTGTGAGAGATGCTGGCTTACCGAAGGACCGGAGTACATTCAGGCGCACGGTGGTGGACCGGTGTTACAACAGCATTTTGGGTAATTGCGGATAATTGTTGCGGAAAACAGAGATTGTGAGAGATGCTAAGCAATTCTTTTAATGTCCAGAATTTTCATATGTGAATGATAATTGTTGCTGATACGCTATCTATGGTTCTAAGAGCATCATAAATATTTTCTGTATCATATTGGTTTAGGTCAATTCACCTCATCGATACATAAAAGAAGCAAGTTATACTTGTCCTAAGACAACTCTACCAGCAGCTTGTAGTTTATTACAAGGTAGGTCAAAGTAGACTCCAGCTCGACTTATTATTCAAAATTAGGCTCGGCTCACTCTTTCATATGAAGCTATTTAGTCAGTTAGAATATTACATATTTATTACTAATCATTCTTTAGATCTTTCACTTCACTATTATACATTATTTGCCTCTTTAGAAATTTGAAAATGAACCGACTGCCACGCTTAAGCTAAATAGATCGTGGACTTCATAAAATGCAGTTTGAGAACAAAACTAAGTAACTCCAATTCCCATTGGGATTAAAAAGATAACATAGTTATTGATGGACCTGGTCCAACTCCAAACTGTAGACTGTACATATTATAGAAAGGTTGCCAGTTGAAAGTTTGAATGGCACAAAACCTGGTGTATGCAAGTAACACCTTGAGTCAAATTATTTCTTTGGAATACTAGTAGTGTATGTTTAACTACAAATGCCAGAACTGGGGCAACTGCTCCAGTTGAGACTAGTTTATGACTGAAACTGTAGATCGTCCTATTTATGAATGTAGTCTCGCTACTGCTGTTCTTTTTTTTTTTTTTTTTTTTTTGGGTGTGCGATTAGAGACTTATATATTACTAGTATGTAGAGTTGGCAGTGGAAACGGCTCTTACAAAAACAAGTAGTTGCCGATGCTCTATGTTGCACAGTTGGTTCTGACATAATAAAAAGATTTGAAGTTGATAATGTATGACACTGTATCTTAGTCATACATACTATGGTATATAGAGAGATTGGGATCAGTTGAGGCTATTATGGTTGTATATGTCTAGTCAAGCTTCTGCAACCTCATTCCCATCTCTACGCATAAAGCAAAACTGTCAATTTGGATGTTTAGCTTGAAGACTTCTTCTGGACTTTCTAAGGTAGATTGTAAAATGACTTGCTTCTAACTATCCAATCTTGGGATGGTTTACGAGTATGATGTATCTCAAGTCTTCCAGCTATCCACACCAAACTGCCATTTTCTCCATTCAAAAAGTCCATTACTGCCTTGGCGTCTCCTTCAATTTCCACATTTATAAAGCTAATCCGTCACTAATTCAGCTGCTTCTATACCAGAGTGCTTTTGAAGATTCAGATGAGACACCTTGGATTGAATGATTTTTAGATACCTGTATAAGCCATGTTTGTCTCTAATAGTAAGGCCCAAGGCTGCTTTAAGAGTGTTCGAGCCAACAGCTGCCTCACTTTGAAGCCAAGTGATGCTGTGCGTGTAGGCCTCAGTCATTGGTGCCCCGTGCTGCTCGCTTCTCATAAGAAAAGAGTAATCCAGGTGTTTGTCAATTGCTATAGAGAGATCATTTAGGCTGGGGTAACATCCTGCTTTCCATATGTACCATGTAATCACTTCATGAGCCACCCAAGACCTTGTAGGACCTTCCAGCAGTGTAGTGAATTTTCAATTTCAAATCACCATTTTCTTACTGTGCCAGAAAGCGAGTATGGTGAGATAAGCGAGAATAAGGAGTAAAGAACCAATTATAAGTGGGGAACTTAATTGTTTGACTAATGTTCGTTTAAATATATTTTCTGCAGTTTCAACTTTCAAGCACTATTTACATAAGGGAAAAGCAAGCAATGTCCCGAGTTCAAGGGCAAGTCCTATGCACACCTTTTAAATAGGTTATTTGTCTAGCCACATGGATGGATAAATAGATTTTTTCACTATGATAAAATTAGTAAATTTAAATAGAATAATATATTAGTTATATTTTATGTGATCCTTAACAATAAAAAATCTGTTTATATATGTTTGGTGAAATTTTTAGATATTATAATATATTTAGTGAGACTTTTATATAATAAAAGTTGGTTAAAATAATTAAAAAGTACAAGAGATAAAGATAAAATAAACAATGAGAGACAAAGTGTTTGTCGCTGGAGACAAACTGTTGATCGCGTGACTTACTCTTTGTCGAACAACCAAGGCTTTATCACTCGACAAAGACTATGACGTGTTGTGCATCTTTTCAAAGTTGAATGTTTGAGAAGTTATTTTAACCATTTAGTATGTGCATAATGGGTGTTTTTGATCAAATATGATCATTTGCTATGTGCATAGGAACTGACCTAAGAATTTTGTGTAAAGAAGAAAAAGATTGAATTTTACCCACTAGTACTACTGATTAGATTTCTGAGCGGCCCAATCCTGCAAACATCTTGGAATTTAACGAGAAGAATACAAGAGGATGTGGCATTTCATGTAATGATGCTTCTCTTCCAGAGTTTCAATTTTATCTTCCAATTTTTTGTTTTTTAATTTAATTCGTTTTGAGAGAAATGTTTTGGATACATATCTTACTAGTAATAATTTATACCTGAATTTTTATTGGGAAATTATGGTATGGTCCTTTTCTAAGTAGTCCCAAATAAGTTTTTTTTTTTCTTTTTTTAATAAGAAAGATGATTCATTGGATCAAAACAAAAAACTACATATTGTTTTTGTCCTTAGAAACATTATTAAACCAATTAAAATAGATGTTTCGAGATCTTGTAAACTTAGACAGAGATTCAGCTAATTGATTTGCATCTCTATGCACAAACGTGCAGGTCCAGATACGGCTGCACAGGGTGGGTCGGGTCGGATTTGGTCTCACCCGCACCCGACCTACTATATCGGCGGGTATTTAATTTTTATCCGTACTCGAGCCGTCGTAAAACGGGTCGGGTCGGGTCTGATCCGACTTTATGGCGGGTCGGTTGTGGGTGACCCGAGATCACCCGCCCAGACTAATAATCCTGTTCATGTTCCTGTTCCTGTTCCTGTCCTGTTTGGTTCCTGTTCCTATTCCTGTTCCTGACCTGTTTCTGTCCTTCTTGTATTCCTGTTCCTGTTCTGTATATTGATCTGTTTTGTATCATGTATTCCTGTTATGTTCTTAATACTAACTCGATACTACAAAAGAGTCACATTCACAAGATTCACATTCACATTCACATAACCATGCATCCATGCCCATTCAAAAGTTCAATAAGTTACAGACTATGAAAGAAAAGAGTTGTATGAAAGAAAAGTTCCGTAACTTAGGATTGTCAACAGTTGAAAGAAAACCATAAATATACCTAAAAGAAAAGAAAGAGCTTTAAGTTTAAGAACTCGCCAGAATCAACTGCCGCAGGATGACATTGGAAAAAACTAACTTAAAACTTCCTCCTCCAGGTCACCGAATACGATTCAATCACCATCTATGATAATGGAAGAAACACCAAGGTTACCAAAAAGCTCTGCAACAAAAGAAGTGAACAATTAGAATGAAAAGAAATAAAAATATTAATAATAGTATAAGGAAGTTAAGAACCATGAAGTACAAATTATACCCGACTCAAGAACATCAACCTCCTCCTCCTAGACTGCAAGGCTAGAAGAATGTTTGTCAATTGGTGTAGTAACCAATTTTGCAATAAAATTAATGCCTCAAGTGTTCTAGGCTTTAAAGAACTTCTAAAAGGATCCAAAATTCGTTTTCCGGTACTAAAAGCTGATTCAGAAGCAACAAAAGAAATAGGTATAACAAATATATCTTTGGCTATGAGTGGCAAAATGTTAAACCTTGCAGAGTTGACCTTCCACCAAAGTAATATATCAAAAGAAGAATCCTCATTGGTTGGAGAATAGATAGGCTCATCCAAGTATCTTTCCACCTCAGATCCCCTATGCTCCTCCACAGTAGTTAATTGGCTTTTTCGTTTATTCCTTTCTTCCCTATACTTATCCTTGCTAGAAATAGAAGAACCTTGAGCAGAAGTAGAACTACAGTTACCTACAGACTCGGATGAAGATATCACACTTTCAGTTGTATGTTCTAATTATAAGCTGTGAACAGTTCATCAAAATCCTTTTTAACTTTATCAACCCAAGCGTTTACCCTTCTTTGTTTTATCACAGGGTCGTAATGCACAACTAAATCTTCAAAAGTCACATATAATCCTTGTTTTTTCTCTCGTGGATCCAGAAGTACAGCAATAAACATCAACGAATTCATTTTTTCAAAATCTCCCCAATACTTGTTGTACTTGAGCAACATTACATCGCCCATGTGACTCAAGAAAGGATCCTCGTATCTATTTTTCTAATTTCTAATTCTTGACGAACAGTACCGAGTTCCTCCAAGAATGAGTGGGAAGTAACATATGTAGAAGCTGAAAAAACAACAGTTGAATCGTAGAATACCTTTAGAAACTGAATCAGAACTCTGGCATTGCACCAATCATATCTTTCAGGAGCATGCACTGAAGGTCTTTTCTTCTTCTTGGATTTTCTAAGAGCAACATCTACTTCTTCTTATGGAATATCTACTTCTTATTCTTCTTCATCAGAATCTAGATCAAAATCAGCATCTATATCAACATTGTCATCACCGTCACCCATAGAAAAAAATAGTA
The DNA here is from genome assembly GCA_023531435.1 of Papaver californicum. Taxonomy (NCBI): domain Eukaryota; kingdom Viridiplantae; phylum Streptophyta; class Magnoliopsida; order Ranunculales; family Papaveraceae; genus Papaver; species Papaver californicum. Next base: position 7,803,340 of record JAJJMC010015296.1, on the reverse strand, counting down.
CTAGAATATCATAACAAAACTTCTCAGGGAATGTCCTATCTGACTCATGTAGCCTTTCAAAAGCCTTTTCATACCTCTCTGCAGCAACTAACATCAAATAAGTAGAATTCCACCCGCGTTTTCACATCCAAAATCAAACCTTTTTTACAATCTATCCTTGCCATCTCAGCAGCATCCATAAACTTCTTCAATCTTGCGGGAGATTTCGTGACATACTTTACCACTGCCCGGATTCTGAGAATTGATGTCTGGTACTTTTTTAAACCATCCTTAACGACAAGAGCAAGTACGTGAGCCGTACATCTAACATGCAAAAATTTAGCTCCAAGTAATGAAAAACCCCAACTAGCAACTTGTTTTCTCAAATAATCAATAGATGTTTTATTCGTAGATGCATTATCAAGAGTGACAGTGAATACCCTCTCAAGCCCCCATTCCACAAAACATTTCTCCAAAGCCTTACCAATTTGTTTACCTTCATGACTTTCAATCAAACAAAAACAGATGATTCTTTTATGCAGCTTCCATTCCCGATCAATAAAATGAGCCTTTACAACCATGTAATTGTAGTTCTGCATCGATGTCCAAGTATCAGTAGTAAGACATACCCTTGTATTATTTGTCTTGAAATAACTTATCAACGAGGCTTTTTCATTCAAAAAAAAAACATGCAGATATCACGATACACTGTCATACGACTTGGAATCTTAAATCTCGGCTCAAGATAATTACTGTAAGCCCTAAAACCTTCGCCTTCAACAATTCTAAACGCCATTTCATATGTAATGATAAATCTAATCAGTGCTCTCCGACATCCTTCTTGAGAAAAAGTGACCCCCACCAACTGTGGTTTCTCTCCCGGCTTGCACGGCTGAAAACCAAGAGTTTTTTGTCCTCCTTGTTCCTTGTTAACTGATTTTTTATACTCAATACACTTCTCTAAATGATGAGAAAGATTGGTAGTCCCATGTGTTTTACCGCCAATCTTGTAACTACCCCGACCCTTTGGACAATGCTTAAACTTTGCTTTAGCACCATCTTCTATAATATCAAAGTGATTTCATACCCAAGATTTCTTCACACCAACTCTAGGCTTCTTATTTGATGATGAAGGTTGAGATTCTTGAGAAGATGGTGCCGCGCATGATGAAGGTTGAGAAGATGGTGCCGCGGATGACCCAGTTGTACTTCTTGTCCCTGCTAAGGATGCCGGTGGACGTTAATGCGGAGGTCCCATTTGCGATCGGGATAGATTACCGTGTACTTGTACAAGTGGAAGATCTGAACTAACGTCATCTTCTGAGATTTCAACCATGGTAGTAACCTACAAGGAAGAGAGATGGCAAAAGAGGTAAGTTACTAAAGCTTCACATAAAACAGCTGAAAAACATGGTAGAATAAAACAGTAGAATAAACAATTCTGGAATAAACATGGTAGAAACAGTAGACTAAAACAAATAGCTCTATTTAGCTTTATAGTAGCTGGAACAAAAACCATTTATGCATATATCTCAGTGACAACTCAATCATGTTTTAATAATATTGCTTCCAAAGATTCATCATTCATTACTATGTAGGAATACAACTATATAAATCTCACACAGGCTAGTTTCACTGCCTAGATGTTATTCTATAATTTGTATTGGCATAATGATATATATCTTGTGTAGATATTTTTCTTCAGTGACCTGAACATTAAATATTTTTCCTTTTCGTTTTCTAAATGAGAGAACATTATTCAAGGAACTCTAAATCTTATTCTCTAGTGCACTCAATAACCGAAAGTGGCGCTTTGAAGAAAAGGTTTTATCAACCCATTCATTTTTTCTTTATTAGTCCATTCATTTATAATAGATAACATAACAATGAAGGTTTTATATCATTGTCTCTGTGAAGATGGAGAGGCACCGGTAAATCAACACACCAATCCTGATGGGTTTGTTGGGTTTGTACTCAACAGAGATTCACTGCACACCAATCGTAGTTTTTGCATTTTTTGTTTTTCTTAGGCGTCTTACTGTTAGCAGTGAAGTTCCGAACAAACCCATTCTGACCCACTTCAATAAGGAATGAAAAAGATTACAGTATAAGCTTTCTTAGTCCTTAATAGTTATCACCTCCCTATATACTCGGTAGAGAACCCGATCCAGGCTTACAGTGTGGATTTGAATCAAGTTACAAGTTGTAGCCTATAATAACCTACAGTGTGTTCAATGGGATTACAGTGATTCATATGTGGTCACTCATGCCTAAACTGCTTCCCTCTAACGATTGAGGGCCTCTCTGGAGTTTCACATGACGGCCTATATCGATTTTTTTGTGTATTCTTTCCTAGCTAGCTAGTGGTCACATTGCCGAGTGAGTAAGGGAAGAATGAAGATAAACTAGGAAATGCATGGTTGTATAAGATTAAGAAAACAAACTAAAGATGGTTGTACACATAATCAAGGAATCCATGTATTTCATTTTGCTTACTGCTACAGAACAGTATTGCAGTTACTTTACTTAATATCCTAATGCACATTTTCAAATAAAACACAATAATGCTAATTAAATTAAGCTGGAGTGCATGCATGCTTGAACTTCAAGTATAGGCTACCTCTTATCCTGTTAACCTTCTAAATTACAGAAAAAGGAAAAAAATCCCCAAATTTTACTGAACCCTAAAAATTAATTTCATCAAGGGACAAATTAATCCAAAACAATAGGTGATTCATGGAAATAAAGGTTTGGGTTCCATTTACTTACTTGTTTCGACGTAAAATTGGATTCAAATTTTCTAGTTTTCTACTTTTCTTCAATTGTTTCTTCCTACAACCAAGTGAGGAACAATGGGATTTCAGGTGAACAATCTGGCTCTGTGAAGAACTATGTTACGGAGATGAACACATACCTGAATCTTGATCGAACTTCGAAGAACTATGTTACGGTCCTTACGGAGATGAAGAAGAAGAAGTGAACTGAACAGAAGAACTCTTTCCCTTTGTGAACTGAAGTTACTGAAATGAACATCACAGATTCATAATAAGTTAATAACCCGTGTAAACATTGGGAGGGTGGACGGGTCAGGTCGGGTGAGAGGAGCTATTACCCGTACTCGACCCGCCAGAAGTCGGGTTTCAAAAAAATGACCCGCACTCGACCCGTTCATCGGTGGGTCGGGTATATTTGGGAGGGTGCGGGTCGGGTCAGCGGGTTGGGTCGGGTTTGTGCAGCCCTAGGTCCATAACTCCAATGTATTTAAGTTTTTAATAGCATCATAGATGATGTTGTAAGTTGTCCACTTCACAGCTTCTTTTTTACCATTCATTGTAGCAATCGCATTCAAGCAGTCTCCTTCCAGATGAATTCTTTTCCAGCCATTATTCTTTTTCTATAGAATAACTTCCAAAAGTGCTTGAGCTTCCGCTTGTTCCGGATCTATTGCAGAAGATGCACCTCCTTGTAGTCCATTGTTATTCCCTGCACAATTTCTACAAAATAGGCCCATGCCAGATGGGTTGCATCTGTCTATATGAGCTGCATTGAAGTTAATCTTTAATACACCTATAGCAGGACCATTCCTTATGGATGTAATTGTCTATTTGAATTGTTTCGATTGTTTTGAGCAAGCTTTGCTCTTGTCCAATCACTAATCTGTAAAGTAATTGAATCAGCTATAACAGTAACATTTATAACAGTATTATTAAAGATTTTTGCACATCTTGATTTCCAAATTATCCAAGCAGTAAAACATGCCACCTCATACATAATAAAATTCTTATGCACCACATTATTCCTTACTATAAAGAAACTACACAACCATTGATGTAAATCTACACGCAACAACTGAGTAGCAAATCTATCATTCATTTTCTGCCAGATTGTTCTACTTATAAGACATTCGAGAAACAAATGCTGGGTAGTTTCTATATTTGCACACATAGAGGACAAATGTTATCTTTATGACCTGAAAATCTAGTTAATTTGGACTTATTAGGTAGACATTTATGAAGTATTTTCCATATGAAATATTGAATGTTATGAGGAATTCTATGTTTCCAAAAGGATTTCCAGCAAATAGAGAGGTTGTTCTTAGTTGGCTTGGAAACTATAGTTTCTTTCAAAATGACACTATAAGCAGATTTGAAAGTAAAGATAGCATTATTGGATGGTTTCCACCTAACTTTATCCTAACCTGCAAAAGAAATCCTAATTTTTATTTTTTCTTTAATAGTATTTTCATCGAACAAAGCTCTAAGAGTAGTAGTATTCCAAGATTTCCTGTCATGGTCAATCAATTGACTTACTTTAGATATATTTAAGGATACAAAATGAGAGTATGGTAGACTATGCATTTTTGGAATCCAAGTATTTTCCCAAATATACACAGAAGAAACATCCCCGATCTCCCAATTGTATTACCTTTTATCCATATCCAAACCTGTGCAAATATCATTCCATATCTAGAATCCCTGTTTAGTCATATTATCATTAAGAGGATAAGCATTAGGAAAATATTTCTCTCTGAGAATAATGGCCTATTGAGCATCACGACTGTCAATCATCCTCTAGGATAACTTAACAAGAAGTGACATGTTGAGAAAATCGATCCTTTTTTATATTTAGGCCTCCTAGATCCTTAAGAAGAGCTATATTTTGCCAACCTTTTGAATAACAACCTTTTTCATTTTCTTTTTTTCCCCACCAAAATTTTATTTGGATATTGTCCATTTTTCCAGTCAGTTCCTTAGGCATGATGAAAACTGCCAACTGGTGACTAGCTAAGCTATCTAAAATAGACTGATTCATCATAGTTTTTCCAGGAGGAGCTAAGAAAACAGACTGATTCAAGTGTGCTACTACGACAATCCCCAACGAGTACTTGCTCACCTCTTCTAAAGGATGCAAAAGCTGGGGATAAGTGGCTTTGACCATGTTTCCTTTCCTATAAGGAAATAAAACCGAACCCAGGACGTACAACAAATATGCGGTCGTCGTAGCACTAACTTAAACATCAGAGAGAGGACTATTCACTTCTTATTTCTTTTTGGACCCAACATAGGTTTCCCTAAATTTCACAAGATATAACTCCTACTCGGGTACTTTGTTCCCATTACTAATTCGGATCGCGTCTTCCCTGAATCATCCAAACAACTCCTTGGTCAATTCATAAATTTTATTCCAATCAAGGTTATTCTTGAATTTGTCTCCGGTGGATTTTCCTTCGACCTGGAGTCCTAAATTTGTTCTACATCGTCAGGAGTCAATGCTATCTCGCCAAACGGGAATTGGAAGGTATCGAATTCACCATAAAACCTCTCACAGAAGCAAGATACCGTGACCTTGTCATATGCAATCACGGAGTTCAGTATGACAAGATACAAACCTGAGTTTTCTAAAAGATCTTTAACTCTTGGACACCACTAGTACAAATTTGGGCTTATGTGACAGTTAAAAACTGCCACCAAAATATTTATGTGACAGTTTTGAAAAATAATTGCACTGTCATTAGAGCCTCTGTTACGAAAGGGTCTATAAAAAACTGTTACGGAATCATGACTATAAGTATCCGTTTTTTCATAATACTGTCGTTGTTGACAACATACAATAACATTTTCTAAATAAAACTGTCATTGGTAACTTAATTTATTTTAGTAAGGTGACAGTTTCTCTATAAACCTGCCATTGTTACTACTTACCGTAACAATTTCTTAAGAAAATTGTTATTAAAAACTTAACTTCTTAGACTAAGATGACATTTTCTTCATAAACCTCTCATTATTGACAAATTACTGTAACATTTTTTTAAGAAATTGTAATTAAAAACTTAACTTCTTAGACTAAGATGACAGTTTCTTCATAAACCTCTCATTATTGACAAAGTACTGTAACATATTTTAAAAAAAATTGTCATCGGTAACTCAATTTCTTATACTAAAGTACCAGTTTCTTTATAAACATGTCACTGTTGGCAAATATCAGTTACATTTTCTAAATAAAACTGTCATAGAACAGTCAACTTTGTAGAAAAATGTTATCATTAATCCTATCATGTCACGGCTAATTTGTAGCCAGCTAGTTCATGATACAGTTGGCGGTGACATGCTCAGTCAGATATTAATATCGAGATAATTATGGAAGGATAATTTAGCTTTTATTAAAATTATCATTAAAATTAACAGATAGCTAGTACGGAACTAGTAAGTTCAAACAAAATAAGTTAACTAGAAGTGAATGTACTACATAATTCAAAAGACTTGGTGGAAAGAATGGTATAAAGAGAAGCAATCATCATTTCCATTGCTTGAATGCCTTGAGGAACCAGAACCTTCTTTTCTACAAAAATGAGGTATGGATTCCAAGTCTATTATCTGCAAACAACAAGAACCAGATTTTGGTTACTGAGAAACTAAAGAATAAAGGGAATATACTGAAAAATGATAGAATATCACCATAAACATCATACAAGTTAATGTTGGTCCCCGTGAACTTATCTTATTCAAAATGTTAGTGAAACTGTCGTATAACCGTATTGGCAACTATATATAAAACTTCTTACCTTCAATAACTCATCTCTTCCACAACCCTGCAGAACCTGAATCTTTTTCCTTGTCCTCTTTTAATGTAGAGGCTTCATTACCTTCCAACCAGAGTGTTAAACAACACGAAGGCATACGGGGGAGCGTCATAATTATTAAAATGGAAAACATCACGAGGAGAACTGACCTTCCATCATGCTGAAAATATGTAAGGAACATTTACAACGTAGTAAGTGTCTGTCTTCTCGGGATAATTCAGGTCATCAATGGTAGATATCACAGTTAATAGCTGCATTGAAAGAACAATGTAAGAACCCACAGTATATATATGGAAAATGATCAAACATTTTATACAATCACCATATCAATAGTAATTCTATGGATTTACTTTGGATTTAATAAAGTTGAGGGATAGAGCATCCATTGTGCATAAAACTACACAAATGGCATCAATCTGATTATAAATTGTATATGTAACTATTATAACAAAATTTATACCTTAATTTGGCTCAACGCTGAAAGCTTTAAGCCAGTCATGTACAAAACTTTCACACAGGCACCAATATGTCGCCCAAATTTCTTTTTCACATTAGGCTACAACAATAGCAAAGAGTTTTAGATGATTGCAATATTCAGTTTAAGAGTTCTAGTTCTATAAATAGACTTACCAAAACAACACGGTCCCGGTACTCATTAATTTGAATATGTGACTGGACATAATAGTGGACCTGTATAAAAAAACACAATACATGTGTAAATTACAGTTTCCAATACAGATACCAAGTGAAAAGGGGTATGAAAGGAACTTGGAAACATTGGAATCCTTACAGAAGCTTTGTCAAACGTACTTTTCCCTAAACCAATAGCAAAATATAGGAAGTCCCTGTGCAAAAGTGAAACTTAGTTATCTAAATGAAATGAGGAAACATTTGATCAATACTTACAAGCAAAATGAGAAGAGCTTTTTCCTGATCATGCTCGGCCTATCAGTCAGACCCAAATGCACCAAATGAAATGAAGTAGTAAAGTAATAATTTGAAAACTATGTGAAGGTCGTATAATAACATCCAATTGGTTAAATTCTTAATCTACTACCAGTTAATATCAGGAGACTTCAATATCTTCCAGCTTGTTGCCACAAACTAAATATCAAATAAAAAACCAAATATCAATACTCAAGAGGATGAAAAGAGGATCTTATATAGAAGACTCACAAACAGCTTAACCATGAACTGTCCATAGTTCAACCTTAGCAAGAAAATAAATGGCTAATATTAATGAGCACCTAGAGACACAACCAGAAAAGCCGAGATGCAGTGTTGCATCAATGTGTCCAACATTGATACCCAATTCCAGTGCATTTGTAGCAGCAACCCCACAGAGCTTCCCCGTAAAGAATTCACTCTTTATTCTCCTCCTATCTTGTTTTCATGTTTGGATTCACATATATCATTTCGACTTATTCTAGGTACAGCGGCAGATCTTTGGAAAGAGGATAACCAAAGCTTCAGTTTGCAACTCACAATCTAATGGTACATTCATTTATTTCCTAATAGTTTTTTTTTCTAAAAAATGAATATCATTGCACGACACCTGGCAAAGCAATTCCAGTTCATATGACATCGACAATAATAACACAATTGCCAAAAGGAATGATAACTACAAAAGAAAATTGGGTTTGCCTTCTGTGAGTTATAGAAAATATAACAACAACGACAAACCTAAGCAATGTAGCCAGCACGATAAACACATATTGAATCAACTAGATCAGGTGTCGTGTCCTGAAGAATTTCTTACCTGTTACGACAAAATTAATAAACGTCATTTTTCATTAATCGAATAACAACTAAGAAAGACTCAAAAATGGATTAAAAAGATAGAGGGTAAGTAGTTTAGTAAATCCAAAAGGTCAATATATTTAATGCATTTAAAAGAAAAAACTATATGAGGCTGAAGTAACATAGTATAACATAGGACAAGCTCACTGAGTTTACGCGTTTTACAAAAAGCGATACATCGAATCCCATGTTGAAACATCTCCGCAAAGAGAGAGGAGACCTCAAAAATCGGACTGGATAATAGAAAAACATAATAAAAAATATACAAACTATTCTTTGTAAAAACTAAAGACGTAGTGCCACTGAAAGAAATAAATAATTATGCAATACATTTACAAGCAAAAGAGCACGCATCCTACTGTACTCAGAATCAAGGTATCATGCCATACATGGAAAATCCGAAAATTCCATGCCCCAATTAATTTTCTACCTTGACCTTCTAGTGATCACCACTTTTTCTAGAGACTTTGCTGCACTCGTCCTACTCCGAGTTTTGAAACTTGTGATTAGACAACTTTGAAACCTAATAAAAACAATGGTGAAACTCGAACGAGAAAACATTGCATAGAAGAAATCAAACATATAAATTGGCATTTACAGGAAAGAGAACAAGAATAAATACTTACAGTCCAATATACAAAGAACCGTGTTGCTGTATCGCAATAAACTGTAGGATATACCTGAAATAATTTATCATACAAGTTATACATAGAAAAATCAAGCATACATAAATAGAAAGATAGGGTGAGAAATGTACATACTTACAATCCATCCAGCTTCTGCAGTTTCCGCAAAGTGATAACCATTTAAAACCCATATTTGACCTGAAGTGTATTCATCGTCTGGGTTTTCAACTTGTGGATTCCAAACATTTATATCTCCTCGAGCTCCAATGTAATGATAACCAAGAGTGAGTAGAACTCCTAACTGCAGTAATTTTCAAGTAGATTTTACACATTTAACCAACCCTAAATTTCAATTCTAATTTCACTTAGACTATCAAAAGTCGCCATATGATCACAAGTCCATATGATACATTATCTACTTGCACCTTCAGACGATCACAAGTCGCCATATGATACATTATCTTCAATGTTTGCAACCGGACAACCATAGAGTGGTCATTTAACATGTCCATCAACAAATTCAAGGCATCATTTGCAAATCGGACAGAGAAAGATATAAGCATCCCCAAGGAATTACAGGCTAACCTCCTCACCTTCAACAAATACAATAAGAAAAATGTAGTGTGTGAGGAAGTCGAGTTCAATATGGAGTTAACAAAGCATACTGTATTGACATGGTTTTATCATTGTTTTACGCTCAGATTAAGCAAAACTGCAGATACTAATAGAATTACCTCATAGAATTCGTCCTCAAGCCCATGAACAAAAGCACCAGCGGCATTTGATGCAGGTAAGTCCAAAATTTTCGTATTACTCTTCCCAGGAAACTTTCTTTATTTTAGGTAACCTAAGACTTTCTTTGACAAGGTCTACAATAGTATATCTTCAGACACCATCTTTATCTTCCCAAGGGAAACAAAAGCTTCATTCCTGTCCTCCATACTCATGTCTCTCACCATGGAACACAGCTGAAACAGAACATATATTACATAAACCAAAACAGGACTGATCAAAATTCATTGCACATAACCGTGAATTCCAATGCAGTTATACAAATAACCACGAAACAACTCATGTCTTCCTCAAAATTCAAGTACTCACATATTTCCTAATGTAATAATGACACGATTTTCTAACTATAAAAAAAAAGAATATATATTCGCATTTTAATCCTTCTAATTTGATCTCCAGCTAGTACCATACTCGATACCCATAAGGAATCTTAGACACATGCACATATGAGGACAAGCAGTGCCAACATTTCACCATTGGTATCCCCTGAAGTACCTCTTGTGGTACTAATTGGTGTCCAAATAAATTTCTCAATCACATTAACCGACTAGTTCAAGCATTACCTGAACAAACACTGAATCAAACCAATCCTGCTCACCAACTTCGATACTAGAATCCGGTAACATTTTCCCCCATTCACAGACCTAAAATTCACAACAAATTCATTTCAGCAACACATAAAAAACATCAAATTAAGAGCAACATATAATCGTCTTTGACCACTTACCATACGAATTGCAGCCACCCTAACATAATCATTTCTATCAACAAATAAATCAACTGCCCGATTATATCATTCCGCAGTCAATCCACCATTCTTAAATTCCACAACTGATTTTCTCAACCTTACTAAACCATCTAAAGCAATTCTTCTCACATAAGGATAAGGATAATTAATAAACCCTAACAAAACTCCAACTAAAATTTCATCTCGAATCCCAAATCTAAACACATTCTTAAGAATCCAATACCTAACAGACACAGAAGAATCAAATATGACATTCTCATCATATTCAATTATAGCAGATACCAAATTTCCATCATGCTCAACAATAATGAGAATAACTGATAAGGATTCAACTTTAAATTGTGAATTAACAAAACTACTGAAAGCGAAGGAGCGGACCGTGTCAAATACGATACGTGTGAAGTCACGATGATTTGTTGCTATAACACAGAGGAGTTTGAGGTAATGGTTTTTATTTTGATATTGAAATTAATTTTCTAGGGTTTGTTCTTGTTGTGGTAGTTGATGTAAACACTGAGTTAGGGTTTCGAATACGGAAGAGATGATGTTCTTAGAAGTAGAAGGGTTTATGATTAGTAACCTGATTGAAGATAAATATTGAATTGAAGGATTTGATTTCACAGCATGAAGGTGATGCTTAAGAAGCCTGAGTCCTGAGATCCAAACCAAGTTGTTTCTACTCCTCAAGACCGTAATCTTCACCAAAGTACTTATCAACCAACCTATTTGCCAATATTCTAAGGTCTTCGTTCTCATAAAACTGAAATCTTTCCTTAGCATCGATACCATCTTCCCGTTCGACAAGTTTTGGCCCTTCTTCATCAGAGCTTCTTTTGCGGTTATCAACAAAATTGAGAGGTGAAGGGGCGTCGAGAGAGACCCACTAACAAAACAGACCACGACCAGAACATTGTGCCTTTGAAATGAGAGGCTATATGAACGGTAGTGGTTTTAATCAGAACTGTCACTTGAAATGGAAGTGGCGGTAATTTTAAAGAACTGTTACCTATAAGGTTACACTTCGATAACTGTTTTTAGTTAAAAAAATTACAATAGCCTGAGAATAATAACAATTTATAAATGTTATTATACATCAATGTATGGTAGCATTTTTCTACAAAAAATGTCATTGTATAATTGTTTAGTAACTGTTGAAAAACTGTCACGATTGTTTTCCACTATTGGTGTGAGTTTTAGTAAAAATTGTTGCATATATCTCATAACATATTCTTTTGTGACAGTTCATTAGTGAACTATCATGTTTTTGGATTCTGAACTGTCATCAAAGCCCATATTTGTACTAGTGCATTCTCCTTCTAATGGCAGTATTCCATTTTTATATACGAAGACTGGCGTATGAAAAGACGTACGACATTTATATGATCCTACAAAATATAGGCAAATTGGGTATTTTAAAAAACACAATCACAACCAAATTAACAACAACTAATCAAATAACAAGAAAAAAATTTAGATTGTTAAGATAGTATCATAGATGGTACGAGCTCACGAGACGGGATATCCGAATAGAACTTTTCAACCATCTTCAGGTGCTCCTCTATCTTTCCCATGACAAAGACGTTCCAACATCAAGTGTTGGGCGACAATGTGCGAAACACTAGGTTCAATTGGGACTTTTTCCTTTCCCTTGTTCTTGGCCTCCACCGCCACCTCATTCTCTACTACCTACTCCTCTTCCCCTTCCTCATCATCACCACCACCACTATTACCATCATTTTCATCATCATTATCAATACCACCACCACCAACAACAACAACATAACCACCAACACCATTACTTCCATCATCACCATCACTTTCTTTTTTTCTTCTCCACCTTTTGAAGAACCTTGTTCATTAACTTGTACCGAGAGTATTTATTCTTCTGTACCTTCATCGTCATCCCCTGAATTCACAGATGGAATAGAGGAGGAAGAAGAATAGGAATCTGGTGGATCATTACCGTGTTTTCTCGGTTCACGAATAGAAAAAGGTACCTCCTTCAGACGTTTTCCACGATAGGGACCAGCCCTACATGTTTTTACCTGCCTTGATCTCTTTCATTTTACTATAAAAGAACATACACAAAAATAAAAAATCAGACCTCATATTCAAGTTGCGAAACTCCATTACCCTGGTTCTTCTTGAGTCTACAACAAGGATCATATGGAGTACAAGTAGGTTTACTATCAAACTGGTTATATTTTCTAAGTATAGACTCAAGATAATGAGATTGACTAAGACTATATCCATTAGAATCTCTTCTAATCTTCATCCCTAAGATTACATCAGCGGGGCCTAAGTCTTTCATGTCAAAGTTCTCATTTAGCATGTTCTTAGTAAAATTAATGGCATCCATATTTGTACCAAATATAAACATATCATCAACATACAAGCATACAGTCACACAGGCATCATTCAAAAGTTTAGTATAAACGCACTTGTCAGATTCATTGATTTTAAAACCACTACAAATCATTATATGATCAAAATTTTCATGTTACTGTTTAGGTGCTTGTTTCAAACCATACAAAGATTTTTTAGTTTACAAACTTTGTTTTCACAACCTTTCACTACAAATCCCTCAGGTTGGTCCATATAAATTTCTTCATCTAATTCACCATTTAGAAAAGTTATTTTTACATCCATTTGATGTATCTCTAAGTTATGAATGCCAGCAATAGCAATTAACATCCCAATGGAAGTAATTCTCGTAACAGGTGAAAAATGATCAAAGAAATCCACACCTTCTATTTGTTTATAGCCTTTAGCTACTAATCTAGCTTTGTATTTTTCCACAGCTCCATCTACCTTACGTTTCCTTTTGAATATCCATTTACAACCTATGGGTTTACGCCCTAGAGGTAAATCTACAATCTCGCAAGTACCATTCTGTATAATGGAATCCATTTCACTAATGACGGATTCTTTACACCATGGAGCTTCAGAAGAAGTCATGGCTTCTTTATAAGTCTGTGGATCAGTCTCAGCTAAGCATGTTATGAAATTTGGCCCAAAAGATTTTTCAGTTCTAAGTCTTTTACCTCTTCTAGGATCATATTCAAATTCATCTTCCTCTAAAGGTAATAACTGACTAGTATAAAGGACATCTAGGGGATCAACACATATCATACGAGAATCAGATTTCAATGGAAAAACATTTTCAAAGAACACAACATCCCTAGATTTCGTAATTGTATTCATACAAATTTCAGAACTTACAACCATAAATCTATATGCAGTAGTATGTTCATGATACCCTATGAAGACACAACCAACAGTTTTGGGTCCTATCTTGGTTCCCTTAGGTGGAGGAATGAAAACCTTATCCAAACACCCCCACACTTTAAAGTATGCATAAGAAGGTTGTCTACATTTCCATAACTCATATGGAGTTTTGTCTGATCCTTTAAAGGGTACTTTGTTCAAGACATAGCAAGCTGAGAGGATGGCCTCCCCCCACAAGTTTGCAGGTAATCCTGAACTAATTAACATGGCATTCATCATCTTCTTAAGGGTTCGGTTCTTACGTTCAGCCACACCATTATAATATGGTGAATAAGGAGAGGTTACTTCATGTATAATACCGTGTTCTATGCAAAAAATATCCTATAGGGATTACATACTCCCCACCACGGTCAGACCTAACAGTTTTAATAGTAGCACTCATTTGGTTTTCAACTTCTAGTTTATACATCTTATGGGATTCTAAGGTATAATCCTTATCTTTAAGTAAATATATGTGACAATACCTTGTAAAGTCATCTATAAAAGTGAGAAACCATTTCTTACCACCTCTACTTTGAACTGATTTTGATGTCAACTAGGTCTGAATGAATTAATTCTAAGGGTTTAGAATATTTTGATTCTACGCATATTTCACATTTATGTTCATTATCCAAACTAAATTTGGGTATGCAGCCTATGTTATCCAGTTTATTCATTGACTTATAGTTTACATGTCCAAGTCTACCATGCCAAATATTCAATGACACACAAACATAAGCAGAAGAATCAATTGTATTCATTCAAATAGAGGTTACATTTATTTTGTATAGACCCTCAGTCTTATAACCCTTTCCTACATAATCCTTACCCTTAGTGATAATAACTTTCCCAGCTTAAAAAACAAGTTTAAAACCTTTATCGTCCAAAATACCACAAGATACAAGATTTTTGCAGATGTCCTGAACATGAAGAACTTCATTCAATATGAGAGTTTCTCCCCTTCCACTACCTTATGATAGGAGGTGAACATATCTCTGTTTCTGCAGAGATGCTTGGTAGCACCAGAGTCTACCCACCAGTCTCTCACATTGGTTACCAAATTGACTTCAGACACCGTGCCAGAAAACTCGTTCTTGTTGTTTTCAACCAAATTAACATTGTTTTTCTTATTATTAAAGTCCTTAAGTTTTCTACAGTGCATTGCCATATGGCCAGGAATTCCGTAAACATAACAGTCACTTTTAATTTTACCAATGCCAGATTTGGGTTTCTGAAACATACCTTTCTTGTGATAACCAGGCTTAGGGTTACATTTGCTGCTATCACTCTTTTCAGTATTGGAAGACTTTTGTTCAATTACATGAGTTTTGTTGGACATGTCCCTTGCGGAAGATATGTTCTTGTCTTTGCAGCACAATAATTCTTCCACTTGAATCTTCTTACCCAAATCAACCATACTGACTTCACCAGTTTCATGTCTCAATCTTCGTTTGTATTCAGACCAGGAATAAGGTAATTTCTCAATCACAGCAGACACTTGAAACGTTTCATCTATCATCATACCTTCAACAAGAATTTCATTGATGCTATGCTGAAGTTCAAGAAATTGATCAACCACAAATTTGTCATTTGAAATTTTGTATTCCAGGAACCTAGCTACCAAAAATTTCTTACTTCAAGCAGTTTCAGCTTGGTATTTTGCTTCTAAAGAAACCCATAAATCAAAAGCAGATAAGTTGTCTTTTGCATTATAAAAATCATATAGTGCATCTTCTAAGCAGTTCAGAATATGATTTTTGGCCATATAGTTCTGTCTACCCCAACTTTCCAACTTCCTTTCATTTCTAACATATGAAAGAACAACATCTTCGACTGCCAACTTTTGAAATCTTTTCCACTGAATTTTTCTGGTCTGTCACCATCATTATTACCCATTATTACAGAAGAAATAGCGATTGTGTTAAGATTGTTGGATTTGCAACAATAAAAAGCACTAAACATAAGAAGTTGTTAAGGTTAAGAAATCACTGAATTGATATCACACAATGGACAGAGCCACCTTCTCAGCAAAATGTCCTTAACACAATAGTCCGTGGGTACTCCTCAAGAATGAAAGATGATATACCCCCACAACGGAGATGTGTCCTGGATAGAACTGTCTTTTACTACTAGTATAAGAACAATACTAGTCACCCTCAAACGAACTCAACATCAATTTAGATGGAAGGGAAATAAAAAAGCAGTGCGCAAAACAAATCAAGAAGAGGGGAAAAGAAGACATGATAATAGCTGCTTCTGGAGTAAGTTGAAATGAAGAATTTTTTTTCTTTTATAAGCAAAAGAAGAGAATAGTTTTAATGGAAATCAATTACGTGCATGAAGCACGGTCATAAAGTTTGAAATTCAATTTCGTGCATGGAGCACGGACTTAATGTTTAAAACGGTCAAGAGGAATTCTCGCCTTATATTCAGCTAAAACCTCGCAGGGTCAGACGCCACACGCGGGGGGGGGGCGCCCCCCCCACACACACACACACACATTAAAGAAAAATTTAATTTAGTTTTAAATTTTTTTAAGGAAATAATTTAAAATATATTTTCAAAAAGATAAGTCTTAGTTGGCCCGCAGCCGCAAGCGCGTGCGTTTCGCACCGTGCGTGTATGAAAAGTATGGTTGTACCAACTAGCCCATAGCCTTAGTCCTCCCCCAACCACAAAAATGTATAAACCCTAAGGGCCCTCCCTTAGATGCAACTTTCTTGGTAATAAGGAAAGGAATCATCTTTAGTTTCTCCAATCTGGGACTAAAAGTTTATTCACAAAAGTGAAAATGAGTTAGTTTCCTTAGTGACCCCTTGGTCCTAAGATCCATTCCCACCAAGACTAACAAACATAATAAGTTCATTTTCTCCAACAGTTATTTTGTGTGGTGGACAATCAAAGTTTTGTAGAAGTCTTGACTTACTAGCTCATATGGAAAGTAGTAGTAAGTCTAGTGGGGTTACTATCGAGGAAATTCCAATAGTTAGGGATTATGTGGATATTTTTCCTGATGACTTGCCGAGATTACCGCCGAAGCGTGAAGTGGAGTTTACAATTGATCTTCTTCCGGGGACGTCATCTATTTCAATTACACAGTATCGAATGGCACCGGCAGAACTTAAGGAGCTCAATAAGCAACTGGCATAATTACAAGAGAAAGGTTTCATTCAAACTAGTACTTCTCCCTGTTGGAGAAAATGAACTTGAAATAAACTTAAAATGAATTATTGGTCTTGGTAGGAATGGATCTTAGGACCAATGGGTCAGTAAGAGCTCATTTTCACTATATTGTGAATGAAGAACCTTTAGTCCCACATTGGAGAGACTAGAGATGAGTTCTCCCTTTATTACCACAAAAATTGCAAATAAGGGAGGGCACTTAGGGTTTAGATGTTTTGGTGGTTGGGGGAGGACTAAGAAAATGGGCTAGTTAGTGCACACTTGCTTTTCATACATGTGCGTTGCTTCGCACCGAAGCACGCACGCTTACGGCTTGCGATCTTGCGGTGCTTGTGGAGCTTGTGGAGCTTATGTGCTGCGGGAATGCTTGTGGGAACAGACGTAGCTAAGGGTGCGGGCGCAGCTAAGGCTTCGGACCAACCAAGACTTACTTTTTTAAAATTATTTCCTTAAATTCTATTCTAAATGTGTGGGCTTCGGACCCGGCTAAAATTAAGGTGTTTTAATGAGAGAATATTTTCTAACCGTTTCAATTTAATTTCACACTTAATTACCGTGAATAATGCACGGGATTAATTTTAATCAATACAAAATTATTCTCATTACTTACGCCACTAATTTCGCTCCATCTTTAGCTATAAAAGAAAGAAAAAAAATTCATTTCAAACTACTCCAGAACATGCTAATATCCCTGGTTCTTTTCCCCTCTTCTTGCTTTGTTGCAAATTGAGTGTTTATTTCCCTTCCATCTATCTTGTTGTTAAGTTCGTTTGAGGGTGATTTGGATTGTGCTAATTCATATCATAACGGGAAGTTCTATCCTGGACACATCTTCTCTGTTGGGGTATAGCATCTCTCATTATTGAGGAGTACCCGAGAACTATTGTGTTAAGGACAATTTGCTGAGCAGGTGGCTCTGTTTTAGTGTGTGCATCAACATCAGAGTGTTTATCAATTTTCTAACGATAACAGTTTTTTTCTGTTTAGTCTTTTTCCATTGTTGAAAAACCAACAATCTTAACACGATACACTTTATTTGTTCTGTTTCAATGGCTAAAAGTGATGTTGACAGACCTCAGAAATTCAGTGGAAAAGACTTCAAAAAATGGCAATCCAAGATGTTGTTCTTTCTCAGTTTTCACATGATGGATGAATTAGTTTTGAAGCCTTTTGATGAGACCTTGAATGATCCGGAAAATGAAAGAGAGTTAGAAAGTAGACAGAACTATTAGGCCAAAAACCATATTCTTAATTGTTTAGAAGATGCTTTGTATGATTTCTATAATGCAAAAGATAACTTCTCTGCATTTGACTTATGGGCTGCCTTAGAAGCAAAATATGAAGCGGAAACTGCTGGTAGTAAGAAGTTTTTGGTTGACCGGTTTCTAACGAAGATTGAGGCATGAAACTGGTGAAGTCAGCATGGTTGAATTGGGTAAGAAGATTCAAGTGGAAGAGTTGTTGTGTTTAAAAGACAAAAATGTATCTTCCGCAAAAGAAATATCCAACAAAGCTCATGTCAGCGAACACAAGTCTTCGGCAAACCTGGACCGCAGCAACCGCAAGCCTGGTCCACATAAAAAAAGGTAATTTCCCGAAACCAAAATCTGACATTGGTAAAATTAAAGGTGCATGTTATGTTTACGGTATTGCTGGACATATGTTAATACATTGTAGGAAGCGTAAATACTTTAATAATAAGAAGCCCAATGCTAATTTAGTTGAAAGCAACAAGAATGAGTTTTCTGGCACGGTGTCTGAAGTCAGTCTGGTAACCAATGTGAGAGACTGGTGATGTGATTTTATATAGTGGTAAAAAGAGGTTCGATTCTCGAACTTGTGAAGGTAATGATTTTAGAAAATATTGGACTTAACCTAAACTAATAAAAATCAGGAAAATAAACTAGAGATGATTTTTAGAAAATATGGAGAAAACTAGGAATCAAGATTCAGTTATTTCTAACAATTCATGTGATTAATCATGTAATTCTTTTTAACAATTTAATTCAAGTTTGCCAAAAATATGTTTCCTAAAAGAATAATTGTAAATCCTAAGCATGGGACATCAAGAGTAATTAACTAAGCATGACCCATCAAAAGAGAACACAACTATTTAATAAAAACTATTTTTTTCTAATTTAAATTCATGCAAATAATAATAAAAGAATTATAAATAATTAATTAAAAATAGACTTACCACATAAAATTGAGAGAAAAACCTCCTCCATCATCCCAGTAAATAAACTTAGCCCATGGAGAAGAAAACTTGCTCAAAAGATCTTTTCATTGCTCAAAATATCAATTACAAGGTTGAATAATAGTGCAACAGCTGAACAGACGCGTTTATAAGTGTTACAGAACAAGGTTCAGCCGTTGCAAAAGGCTAAGGCAATTGAAAAGGGAAAGGAAACTCAAAACTATAGGCAACAGAACAGCAACACCTAAAAGTGTTGCTGTGTCTTCTTCTTCGGCAGCGATGGGATGAAGAACACGGTCACCGGCGGTGACCGGTGCAGCAGCAGCTGGCCGGATCGTGAGTATTCCGGCCACAATTCCGGCGACTCCGAAACTTCAATTCTAAGCTATTCTCCGGCGTAAATCACTCTAACTTGATGTGTTTGAGTTGTTCTTAAACTCTTGTAGCTTTTGTATCAATTTGGAAGCAAAATAACTCGAAAATCACGTTGATTTTGAGTGTACAGTTGCTGCCGATGAGTTGAATCGGTGATTGACTCGGTCAACTCGGGTTGACCGATTTGACTCGGGTTTGACCCGATTTTGACCGAGTTGACTCGAGGGTGCCCCTTATCCATTTCTAGGGTGCCAATAAGCTATTCTCTATTTTGTCCTTTTCTTAGAATACTCTAGAATGGTGTAGATA
>JAJJMC010015296.1:7767571-7783474 GCA_023531435.1 Papaver californicum | reverse complement strand
CACAAAGTTGTGTTAAACTTTGTTTGGGAGGCTTACTTATCTAGTAACAGAATTCTAGACAAGTGCCTCACGGAGTAAAGTCGAGGCGAAGGACCGACCCCGTGACACGTAGCTAAGGCTGCGTACCAACCAAGACTTACGTTTTTAAAATTATTTCCTTAAATTTTGTTTTAAATGTGGGGGCTTCGGACCTGGCTAAAATTAAGGTGTTTTAATGAGAGAATATTTTCTAACTGTTTAATTACTTTTCCAATTTAATTTCACACTTAATTACCGTGATTAATGCACGAAATTAATTTTAATCAATACAAAATTATTCTCATTAATTATGCCACTAATTTCACTCCATATTTTAGCTATAAAAGAAAGAAGAATTTTTCATTTCAAACTACTCCAGAACAGGCTACTATCCCTAGTTCTTTTCCCCTTTTCTTGCTTTGTTTTGTGCAAATTGAGTGTTTATTTCCCTTCCATCTATCTTGTTGTTGAGTTCGTTTGAGGGTGATTTGGATTGTGCTAATTCATATCATAACGGGCAGTTCTATCCTGAACACATCTTCTCTGTTGGGGTATAGCATCTCTCATTATTGAGGAGTATCCGAGAACTATTGTGTTAAGGACAATTTGCTGAGAAGATGGCTCTGTCCTAGTGTGTGCATCAACATCAGAGTGTTTATCAATTTTCTAACGATAATAATTTTCTTCTGTTTAATCTTTTTCCATTGTTGTAAAACCAACACTCCCTGGGGTGCACCTGTTCTCTTTGTGAAGAAAAAAGATGAGTCGCTCCGCTTGTGCATTGATTACCGCAAATTAAATGTTGTGAATGAAGAATAGATATCCATTGCCAAGAATCGATGACTTGTTTGACCAACTCAAAGGAGCAGAGTTCTTCTCGATTTAAGATCGGGTTACCATCAACTGCCTGTTCGAAATGAAGATATGCCCAAGACTGCTTTCCGGGCACGATATGGACAATTTGAATTTCGAGTCATTCCTTTTGGACTTACTAATGCTCCTGCCGCTTTTATGGATTTAATGCACCATGTATTTCGACCCTTCTTGGACAGACTCATTGTGGTAATGCTCCTGCCGCTTTTATGGATTTAATGCACCATGTATCAAAGATTATGATTTTAATTTGCAATACCATCCAGGTAAAGCAAATGTTATCGCAGACGTGCGCTTTGAGTAGGAAGTCAAGGGGAACTTTGGCTAGTTTGGGTTTATATGCATGTAAGTTATATGAGGCAGTTGCACGATTGAGTTTAGAAGAAAAAGAAACTAAAGTCTTTGCATGTAATAATATAATGGTAGAACCTGTTCTTATTCTAGAAATAGTGGAGAGTCAAAAGAATAATGACGAAATGATTGAAATCTGTAGAAAAATTTTAGATGGTACAGGACCAGATGGATGGGCAATCCAATCTGACGGTGGGTTGAGATATTTTGGGAGGCTAGTTGTACCTGGAGAATTAAGAAGAAAGGTTATGGATGAAGCAAACAAGTCTAAATATTCAATTCATCCTGGTGAATCAAAAATGTATAAGGACTTGAGAAGACAATTTTGGTAGAGTGGCATGAAGAAGGATGTCGCTGAATATGTAGCTCGATGTCTAACTTGTCAGCAAGTGAAGATAGAACATCGGAGACCATCAGGACTGTTACAACCCTTGTCCGTTGCTGAATGGAAGTGGGAACACATAACAATTGATTTTGTTACTGGGCTACCTCGGACGACATCAGCGCGTGATACTGTTTGGGTCATTGTTGATCGTTTAACGAAGTCGGCGCATTTCATTCCTATAAAGAAGACAGACACACTCGGCACCTTAAGTCAACTCTACGTAAAGGAGATTGTAAGACTTCATGGAGTTCCTTTATTAATTGTGTCCGATAGAGATCCTCGTTTTAAGTCTAAGTTTTGGGAGCTTTCAAAAGGCTATGTGTACGAACTTGAGTCTTAGTACTGCTTTCCATCCACAAACCGACGGACAATCAAAATGGGTAATACATATTCTTGAAAATATGTTACGAGCTTTTGCTTTAGACTTTAAAGGGAGCTGGATCGATCAAAAACCTTTAATTGAATTCCCATATAACAACAGTTACCAAGTATGGCACCGTTTGAAGCACTTTATGGGCGACCTTGTAGATCAACGGTTTGTTGGGCTAAAGTTGGCGAGAAGAGTCTTCTTGGACCTGATTACATTCACGAGACAACAGAGAAGATTTAAATCAACAGAGAAGTATTTGATTCTTTATAAAAAGGGTGGGAATGTGATATTCTGCATTTTCCTTCGCCTACTTTTATACGTACTTCGCTTTGGATTTTAACCAAATTTAATGATCCGTTTTCATTTGTTGAGTTTAAACCAAATAAGAAATTTGGTCTTATCTTTTAATTGTTATGTTTTTGTATATTGCTAGTATAGGTGTCCATTTTTTTATTTCTAGTGTCGATGCCCGGCACTTACTTAGAGCAGTTTCTATAAGTCCTAAAGTTTTACTTAGATGGAAACAAAAATTTGAACGTTAGAATTATATATCCGAGATTTTCCTAGAGTTGAAGCTAGGGCATGAGAAGAGTTCTAAGGGTAAAAGTAAACCACTAGGATCAAGCTAATTCGAGGTAGGTTTACTACTCACCTTCTTGGAGAAATTTCCTTACTCATAAGGCTTTATTCGTTTTTTATTGAGATTTGAATTCCATAATTGTTACGTGGTTTGTTTTCAGCTTTATTCGTTTTTATTGAGATTTGAATTCCATAATTGTTACGTGGTTTGTTTTCAATTTTCCCAATATGATTCGAACGAATGGTTTATTATCATGAATTATTAAAACAAGCATATTTTGGTACTGTGAAGGAAAACCATGATTCCAAATGGTGTCTTCACTTTTCTCTTTAAAGGCTTCTAAGTGTCTGTAGAAATGCTTAATTTAACATGAATTCTCTTATTACAAATATGCAGAACTCATTATTAACTTATCCCTTTATTTTGTCACTTTATGATTAGTGGATAACTTGCTCTTTTGTGCTGGTACATGCTGATTTCAAATATGAATGCTTGCTGATTTTGGAAAATGGCAGTGGACTCTGTATGCATAGACCATTGGTTCTTGTTTGATGAATTCTTTTATTGTTTACTTCTTTGATTAAGAAAACAGTTGGGTACTTTCATAAATGAATTTTATACGGGATGATTGTGAATGAGATTTATGAAAAAAACTTATTGAGTTCATATTTTTCGTTAATGGGAACTTGATTCCATCTTAACGACGAACGATCCCCACAAATAAAATGAGTAATGATCCTCATATGGGAACTTATGTTGCCGACCATCGATGGCGGTTGTTCGTGTCGAATTAAATGATATGTGGGTTTATGAACCAAGGTGATTCGTTCCCTGAACTTAATGTGTCGAAATTTAAATGAAATGATTTTTGGAAAATCTCATTGTTATTATGAACTCCTTGGTTGATTGTGTCATTCATTATTCGAAGTTTTATCGTTGTTTGATTGTTTCATTGTATATATTTTCTTTGATTTACCGGGCTTTTTCCGCATCTCTTTGAAGGTGGGAAAGTATACCTATTGAGCCCTCATTTCATTTGCATTGATGTTTTGCAGATTTTATCGAAGGGTGAAACAAGTGAGAAGTCGTTAGTTTAAAAGTGTATTATTTCTTGTTTTACTTCATGTATTTTGATATTTTTACTTGAGAGAGTAAACGTGAGAGATTTAGACACATGATTACTTCTTAGAATTTAATCTTCTAACATTGATAGCATATAATTATGGATGAACGTATTTTTGTAAGTTAGTTTGAAATATTACAGTTGAAAATCTCATATTTTCTGACAACATTAACTGTAGCTTGTTGCCTATAAAACTGGGACCATTGCCTAGGGATTTAGGCGACATTTTCTTAAATGGGAAATTTTCATATATGTATAATCTTTAATGGGTTCAAAGGGGATTCGATTTTAGACTGATCATTTGGGATTTATGGCCTTAGCCGTCCAGTCCCCCAGATATGAAAACTGGAGGAATGCAATTCGGTCCACTTTTTGTACACACGTTTCGTAGACCAAATGAACTTGGAATTTCGATTTTTAGTTGAAGATGAAAGGTGAGTCTTTTTAGTTTCTAAATTGGGGTCAGACGTCGAAGTCTGTGGAGCCTCACCAAGAAAGGCTGTCAGAGACGTGTTTCTGTGACATTTTTTTGCTCAAATTTCTACCGTGTACTATGTAGATATCATTTATTCTTCGTGCTTGGAACATTAGACTTGTTAGGTTGATATGAACTATTTAGTGAGACCAATTAAGGCTTGGATATCAAAATGAAAACATAAAGTGTAGGAGAAGGAAATAGAGTTACGTTTCAACACCCAACCGTAACCCCTAAAATTTGGGTTAATTCGTGATCCGAATTTTGGGGTGTTACAAGGGAGGACCGACCAATGATGGATCGGTCATGGGATGTGAAACACAAATTTGGTGGTCACCCGACCATGCTTTATGTATCATGTCATCTCTTTAATAATATTTATATATATATTTGGTAATAATGTTTAAGAGAGAGAATTTTGGTGTAAAGACCTTTAGTGTGAAAATAAATTTTTTTGAAATATTAAAATAATGATATTCTAATATATTGGATGGCGGCAGACTATTCTATATTGTTGTACTCTCCTGTTTTGGTCTTTGAAGCTATTTAGAATTTTTCAATTTGGTAGAAAGAGCAAAGGAGTTTTAATAGAAAGAGGAAACCCTAGGATAACAAAACTTAAGAAAATACAAGAATATCGTTTGGCACCGGTCCTACAACTCTTAATTTTATTATTATTATTTCATAGGGACCATATAGCATAAATGACAATGAGAAATGGCTCGTGACCACCGGCGCGTGCTCTGCCTACCTGGTCGGTCCTCTACCACCTGGTCGGTCTTCTTCTATCACTGCCTTCTTCTTCTATCATTTCCTTGTTTTTGTATCACCGCCTTCGTATATCATCTCCCTCTTGTATCATAATTGTGGTTTTATTATTTTAACTCAATTGGTTCTGCTATCAAAAATTAAAATAATCTGGCCACTCTGACACAAGTTAATGATCATACGCTTAATGGTCATACACTTCATGTCTATACGTTTAACGCTCATTCGGCTTGATGCTTATTCGACTTGACCCTCATATAGACACATATAAAACATTTTAAATATATATACATGCGCATATATATATTAGTTTTTGGTTGATCCAGCAATCTCATTAGGCTTATGCTTATTAATCCAATAAGATCACCTGGATATCATTGTTTTCTCAGCTGACACAATGATATACCATGATTACCAATGTAAAGATCAGTTAGACTCTCTATTTCTTTGACCTATTAAGTATCACTGTTCATTTCAACATACACAATATGTTTTATGTCAATATGCTTTGAGTCAACATGTTCTGAGTCAGCATGCTAGAACTCATCAATAAGTTAAGACTAACAATCTAGCTAGGTTACAACTGACCAAATAATACACGTCTATAAAATAGACTTAAGCATGTCCAATATATCAATCATATCACATGGGGGTATATTCACTAGGTTTTGGTCTGGCGGCCTACAACACTTGCGGTGTAGCAATACACCCATGATGACAAAGTAAATAAGTTGTGTCGACAGTTGAAGAGTTGAATAGAATTGTATTTGTACAACCATCAAGTCCCTCTAGCATGACAGAATTGGTTTTCACCATGATTATCACGTTTCTTGTCTTCCACTTCTTTGCAAATGTCACTACTTACGAGATCAATGTGTTAACTTCTATTGTTATAAATAGGTTTTTCAACCTATTGACAAGAGAAAAGTCATCTAACAAGACAATCCCCTTAGAAGAGAGCAAGGATATATGACCACACAGTTATCATCTTACAATATCCTCATAAAACTCAGACTTTCTGGTTTTCATCTTCATAGTAGTTCAAACACATATCATCACTGACATTCAATCTCATTGATCTCAAATACCTTTCTCTGCTTCCCTCCCTACAGATCAACCCTTCTCCTTCCTTTGTGACTGAAGCAAGATTAGAACGATCATTCCTTGATTTAGGAAAGTTTTGTATAGATTGATCTCTCGAATCTTAAAAGTATATATATAGTATAAAAGTTTAAGGTTTAGACGAATTACTTTGACTAGTATCTTCCTAGTCCATCATATTTCTATTTTTACCCTTAAATCGTTTTTACCCACAAACAATAAGTTTCCGTAAAAATAATGGACCAAAATGGTTGATTACTGTTTGTAAACCATTTTGAGATTTTAAAATTTTGTTGGCTTACCCGTAAAAATATACTTATCGGGGTTATCTGCTGGCATTCCATTACAGAGAATCATAAGGACTGCATGAATTTTTGTTCAGGATTATGTCCTCGAAGATTTCATACATCATATTGATAATCGAATAAAGATTGTGCTCGACAAAGCTCTGCAATAACCTTACCATCACATTGTGGCTCATGCGAAATCGACGTTGGAAATTTTGATTCAAGTGCACAGATTCGGGATTGAAATAATTTTGCATCATCTTATGGTGGTAATTAATATTTTATCCCTTACCACGTTCATTTTCTCATGTTTATTTATTTTGGCTTCGGAGTGGTAGGTATTTGACATGTCTATAATTGTAACATGGCATTTCTCTTCCTTCTAGCCTTATCTGACTCTTCATCCAACTGTTCTAATATTTGCATATATTTTTGTTGCTCTTGATTATATTCATTTTTATATCCTCGTCGGAAGAATTAAGAGTATGATCCATATCAATATCCTCGTTAGAGGAATTAAGGTTATGATCTATTAAGTAGAAGTTAGACTGAATGCAATTGAAAGAATGGACAAATAAATTTGTATAATATATGGAAAACTCGAAAAATTTATTTGTGTAAAACTTGAACTAAGAGTCGAGAATGGAGATAATTTATGTTATTTTAAAAATAAAGTCGATGAGAATATATTCGTCTGAATCGGCTTGTGACAATATCTCTGCTGCGAACGACAACAACAACAACATTGTCGTTTAACGACAAGCTTAACGATAATATTTTTGACGCTCAATCTCTGCATTGCCTCTTGGCTCATTATCTATTTGTTTTCATGTTTTACCAACAATGACAAAACGTGTTTACCAATCCACATGATGTTTTAACAGCGGTAAAACATTGTCCATCCACCTAATTTGGTAAAAATAAAACATAACTTGGTATAAAAAACCTAGGTGACCAAACTTCTCCCATATTATCTTTTATAAACAAAACAATTTGAATTAAAAATGAAATAAAAACCCCATTTTTTTAATATTGGTTAAATTTAGTTTTTATCACTTTTTTAAATGCCATCCTTACTCTTTCTTTCTCTTCTTTCTCATTTCTTCTTCCTCCTCTTCTTCTTCTTCTTCTTCTTCTTCTCCTCCCCACCATCATCACCAGCAGCAACAGTATCTCCTCCTCCACCATTACCAGCAGCAACAATAGATCCTCCGCCACAACAACACCTTCGTCTCCTTCACCAACACCCATCTCTCTTTTTATTTTTATTTTATGTTCACCAATAATAAATTTTGTCACCCATATCTACCACTAACAGCACCTCCGTCTCCTCCACCAACACCACCATTACCTCCTTCTCTTTCTATGTCAAGATCCGCCACCAACAACACCTCCTCCTTCCCCATCGCTTCCTCCTCGTTATTTTTTCTCCTCCACCACTACATGTCCAGATCCACCACCAACAACACATCTTCTTCCTCCTTCTATCCTCTACAAAAATCACCAACACCTCCAGATCATCATCGTCGAAAATCATCATCAAAATATAATGATACATCATCATTGTCGAAATTAGGGTTTTTTGTTGGTGAAACGTCAGAAAAATGATGAAACTTTTTTTGGTTTCATCATTTTTTTTCGTCTGGAATAAGATGGAACCAAATAGATGATGAAACATTTTTTGGTTTCATCATTTTTTTCATCTGGAATACGGTGGAACCAAATAGATGATGAAACTTTTTTTGGTTTCATCATTCTTTTTCATCTGGAATAAGTTGTGTTGGTGAAATGTCAATTTTCGTTGTGATGGTGGTGGTTGGTGTTGGTTCTGGTTTTCGTTGTTGCTGGTGGTGGTGCTCGTTGGTGTGGACCTGGTGGTTGTTAGTGGTGTTCGTTGATGTTGGTGGTGAAAGTGTTGTTGGTTGTGGTGTTGGTTGTTGGTTGTGATGTTCTTTGGTAGTGTACCTGCTGGTTGTTAGTGGTGTTCGTTGATGGTGGTGGTGGGGGATGGCGGTGTTGGTTGGTGGTGCTCGTTGGTGATGGTGGTTGGTGCTGCTGTTAGTTGGTGGCCGGTAATGGTGGTGTTGTTAGGTGATGGTGGTTGTCGTTGGTTGGTGGTGGTGAGTTGGTGTTGAGAGTGTTGGTGGTGAGAGAGAATAAAGTTTAAAAGTGGGGTTGATTTTTTTTATTGGGTTGAATTAATATAAAGAGTAGTTTAAGAGTGGGTTAATTTTTATTTTTGTTGGATAGAATTAATATAAAGGGTAGTTTAGACAATTGGGTTCAAATAGATTTTTATGACAAGTTTGTTTTGTTGAGTTTTTTATAGTTGGACGATAACATCTCTAAACTTATAACCCATGACCTAAAAATATTATTATTAAAGTTCCATAGAGACTGCTCAGTGAAGTAATAGTAAAAGGAGATCTGACTGGCAATAAAATAAGCACTAAAACAATCGACAAAAGATGTATTATACCGTATTTTTTTAGAAGCAACTAAGCATCTCATGCAGTTAAGACTCGAGACGTTATTTCTTTGGAGTTTCTCTTTTGTCATTAGCTTAGTCATGATATTCACCGTCGTTACACAACTATTAGTAATTTAGTATACTTCATTATTTTATCAGATTTCAAAAAGTTTAATACTGTATGTTGTTCCGTTTACTTATGACCTCAAATAGTTCTCGTATATAAATGTCTTCGCCATCAATTAATACGATCGTGATTTTCATTTGATCCACGTTTAACGGTACATCAACAACAAGACCCCAAAACCATGTGATGATCATATCATATCTCATCTAGATCTTTCCTTAATAACATTTCACACATCTAGATCATGGACCACCAGCTGGTCCAACAAACTCTATAAAATTTGTGGACATATTAAATGTACGAATACTTAATTTTAACTGTGGATAAGTGTCTTGCACTACTCATAAGAGCTTCCACAGTCGTGAAGCCAAAAGCTAAATTTGAGGAGGAAAAAATTCAGACATAATCAAGGGTGTTAAAGGATTCAAAAGTTATAAAAGCTATAATGGGTAGCCAAATTAGCTACCCAGTTTGGCTTTTGCCAAATACAACTAAACGCTCATATAATGAAAGTTTGAAATCAAACGGAGGTATATAGTGTGTTTTATTTTTGGACGCACTTATTAAGTAATCTAACTTTGAGAAGGAGATTTATGTTCATCTGGTGTGGACGCTTTTATAATATATATCCGGTGATTATAAGACACAATCATAAAAAGCAACTATAAAATCCATCTGATACCAGATGTTGATTATATTATAAATACGTTTATGTTTAGGTATTGAATTATCACCTTGCCACCGTTATAGTTAAAAGTTAAATTTAGTTTAGTTTTTATAACTTTTAGCACTTTATGACCGTGGAAACTCTATATCGTGAATATCACTATACAGTTTTCATCAACGACTCTATATACTACTGCTAGTCCGACATCTTTTTCTCTACTTTGTTTACTCAACTTCATATTTAGCTTTTCTCGAGATAAGACGAGGTTCAGAATCTTGGAGAATATTATTATCCTGGCCAATTTGAGGGCCACCAAAAACTAATTAGGGGCTACTAATAAAACAAAATAAGGTCATTTTGAAGTAATCTCAAGACATCCCTTATCCATCTATTTTTTAGAATGGCTAATCTATCCTTGCTAAATTAGTGTTAATTTTGATTAATTAGATAATTAATTTGGTTATAGTTAGTATTAGATGATGAATTTGAGTTTTAGTTTTAGTATAGAAATAGAGAGTGTGTTAGAGAGGAAAAAGAAGAAGAAAAAGAAGAATTTTTTGGAAATCAGATTTTAACTAAATTCAATCACAAACATGGATGGGTATGAGAACGAATGTGAGATTGAACATGAAGAACATAGTATTGAAGGTTCAAACACGTTTAAGGACGACGATTTGGGTTATTTGTTGCAAGATCCAAATTTTGGTGTGGAAGAAAACCTAGACGATGATCACATCAAAATGAAGATAATAATGCATCAAACAATCAGGTATTGTGTTAAGAAGCTCAAAACCCAATTTGTATGCGTTTGTATGTGATCGATAACAAAAAACATTCATTTTTGTATGCATTTAATGCCATGGACGTACCATAATCGGTAGTTTATGGTACTTCATAAACTACCGATTATACATTTGTTCAAAAAAAATTGCACAATCGGTAGTCTCGTGAAGATTACTACCTACCGATTATACAAAATCCCCAAGTTAAATTTTTTTTGAATTTCTTTTTACATAATCGGTAGCTTAGGAAACTTATTGACTATCGATTATGTTAGTCGCCCCAAATTGAATTTTTTTGAATTTATGTTTGCATAATCGGTAGTTTAGGAGAACTTATTATCTTCTGATTGTGTTAGTCGCCCCAAAACTGAATTTCTCCAAACCTACAAAGATATTATTTTGCAAACTTCACAATCGGTAGTTAATGTCAAATAGTTCCATATCGATTGTATTATAATTGGTAGTTGTGTAACACATTAAACCTCCGATTATATGTGTACAGGACTTGAGTTGATTTCTTGCTACAATCGGTAGTTTAGGAATACATATTACCTACCGATTGTAGATAATCAGTAACATGGGAGTATTTTTAACTACCGATTGTTGGTAATCGGTAGCAAGTGAACGTAATTAACTACTGAAATCATTGTCTAACTCATTTCTATTTTACGTAGATTATTGAATGGGTTAATCTTGTTGCATACGAGGGTCCTGATACTTCCCTACACTATGCAAATAATTTGGTACGCTGCATACTCACTCTTAACTTGTTCTTAGAATGTATGTTACATGGTTAGGCTTATGATATTTTTTTTGTTATATGCGCATTAAGACATTTGGAAGTAAGGCGGAGGTAAAGGAATGACTTCTCAACAAGGCAAAAGAGAAGATGTGTGTTGTAGTTCAGAACAATCGCGTGAGAGACGATCGATTTTGAAATAATTTCTGAGAGAGGTGGCGAGCGAAATAGTCATATGGGAAAGAATTATAAATACGTAAAGAAGACCGATAGGATATACCGAGGTAATTCAAAGAAGATTGGATGCCCATTTAAGATTATCTTCCATAAGCCCAAAGGTAAGAAAGGAAAAGTATGGAAAATGTTTAGAGTTGCTAATGGTCATCACAACCATGAAGATCCGAAAAATCTTGTTGGGAACGTAATGGTTGCCAAGTTAAAACCACAGGAAATGGAGATGGTGAAGTCTATGAGGACCGTAATGAAAGCGAGTTCAATCCTATCTAAGATAAAGGCGGACGACCCCAACAACTTGTCCTCGTTGTCTACAATTTATTCGGCGCTAGCACAGATCAAAAGGACGGAATGGGATGGTCAAATGGTTATGCAACAATCTGAGTAATTAGCCGAGAAACACGGTTACACGTTGAGAAAAGAAGAAAGGGATGATAAGGTGATTCGTATTTTCTTGGCACATCCGAAGATGATCCAATTGGCTCAATGCTTTCATCAAATTTTGTTGATAGATGCTACTTATAAGACAAACAGGTACAACATGTCGTTGTTGAACATCGTTTGCCACACTTCGGACAAATGCACATTTATTGTGGCTTGGAGTTTAATGGATGCTGAGAACGATGTGAGTTTCTTTTGGATGTTGCAAACATTGAGGTTGATCTATGATGGCGAGAATTTTCCAAGGGTTATTGTAACGGATAATGATACAGGCTTGATGAATGCAATAAGGGTTGTGTTTCCGGAAGCCCAGAATATGCTTTGTACGTGGCACATTCAATGCAACATCAAAGTCAATTGCAGACATCATATCCAAGCTAAAAAACGAAACATAGGTACCAAGAGGTCAAAAAAAAAAAAAGGATAAATGTATTAGTAAACTAACCGTCGAAGAACAAAAAGAAGAGAAAAGGTTGGCCGAATAAAAGTGGGTCGAGGATGGAATGAAGTGGTCTTCATTTCAAAAAGCATGGAATAAGATATTTTGGTCGATGACGGAGGAAGTTTATGAATACAACTTGAAGAACTTTGAGGATGAATGGGCCAAGGACTACCCCAAAGCAGTTAAGTATTGCAAATCACAATGGTTGGGACCGCATAAGGATAAGTTTGTGTATGCATGGACATATAAATATCAACACTTCAAGAACGAGACAACAAGCATTGCAGAGGGGTCCCATGGCCGATTAAAGAAGATACTAGTCGGAAGTCAAAATGGGGTCGTGTCGGTCCAAGAAGCAATCCATGAGTTCACCGAACGTGACCTCATTAAGATTAAAGGTTCAATGGAAAAAAGCAAGCATAGATTCTCTTTGACACATTTAAAACATAAAAATCTTCTAAGGGGTATAGTTTACAAAGTTTCTTGGTGGGAAATAAATTTCATGATCAAATAAATGGAGTTTTACAAATATCACGAGGATGAGACTACGGTTTGCAACTGCAAGACGATGATAGGTACTGGACTCCAGTGTCGTCACATGCTTGGAAGGTACAAAGAAGTGATTGACATTAATGATATTCATCCATTTTGGAAGCAATTAAATTTCACTGCAACAACCCCGGAGGTGGATTGTGTGTCGTTCGTGGAGACGAAAATATTTGCACGACTACACGAGCGTTACTCTACGTCAAATGGGGCACGAAAGCAAATATTGTTGCACTATTTAGAGGAAGCCCTTCACCCCTGTCAAAAGGTTGTTCATGAACCAATAAAAGGAAAGCCGATTGGTAGGACGAATACCGAAAAGTCGGGATCAATTCAAAGAAAAGAGTTGTAGGAATTGTTATCTAGTCGTCGTGACCTTTCTAGGCATGAACATACTGAAGCTGCGTATGAAGATTCGCCGGCTCCAGCGAAAAGGGGTCGTCCAAGGAAGGATCAAGGTGGACCAAGCTCACGACAAGTCAAAGCTAAGGTCTCTACGATTCCTTCCCAACAAAGCCAAACCCAACATATACACAATGAGTATTTGGATCAACTCCCTCTACTCATTATACCATATGTCTTGTCCATCGACGATGTAGATGGGGATGGTAATTGTGGTTTCCACGTTGCTTTGAAACAAATTGGAAACTTTAGTGAGGTAGCTACCGAGAATATCACCCAATGGCAATATTTAAGAAATAAGATGGTCGCGTATTTATTGGAGGATAAAAAAATTTATATTAAAATAATAAGAAAAGGAGATACACATGACGGAAAAGAAGGGTTCAAAAAGTTATATACTCATATAAAAGACAAAAAGGGATTGGAGTTGGTCGGATCTAGATATTGAACTAAAAAAATAGCCCCTAATTAATTTTTGGTGGCCCTCAAATCCACGAACATTAATATTAGAACCACTAACAATAATATTAAGTCTCGATCCTTTCACATTTAGGATCGATCAATCTTTTTAATTTAGAATCTGTCTTTTCTTTTTCGTTTTTCATGTACATATGAAGCAGCTTTACGCATCATCATTAGATGATCAAGTAGTACTTCTTCCTAGCAATAGTAAGAATCATAATTATGATCATCGAAGTCTAAAACACAAAAGCAATCCTAAAATTGCTATTCTACGTGGAGCTGTGACAGTCATAACTATGCTAACACTAATAACTCTTCTCTGTTATCCATTACTTTCCTTTCCTTGTAATTTTCTATTATCAAATCCTTCTTCACCACTTCCATCTCCTTCTTCTTCCTCATCATCATCTTTCCCTAGTTTGATTAATTCTTCATCTTCGCTTCATCATCTTCAATTAAAGATGATGTGGTCCAAAGTTCAGTCAGCAATTTGGAATCAAATGATAAGTGTGACCTTTCTGCGGGGAAATGGGTTTGGGATCCAGAGAGTGCACCATATTACACAAATACAACATGTACGGCAATACATGAACATCAGAATTGCATGAAATATGGAAAACCAAATATGGATTTCACCAAGTGGAGATGGAGGCCAAATGAATGTGTACTTCCACTTTTCAATCCAGAAAAGTTTTTGGAGATTGTCCGAGGAAAATCTTTGGGTTTTGTTGGAGATTCTATTGCGAGAAATCAAATGCAGTCCTTGATATGTCTCATATTCAAGGTACGTCTATATCATTAACTTGAGCATTTTAATTTCGAATGACTTTTTCGTTTTACTCGACAGTTTATGTTCCGGAATCCGGATCATATCTTATCAGTGTATGAATACAATCTTTTATTAGTTTCTGATCATACATAGAGAAAGTTTGAATTGGAAGGCCGTTCTATCTACTAGGAAAATATTGAAAACAGGCCTCATTTTTGGACTGCATCTTTCAGCTCTCGCATAACTACAAAGCTACACAGCGGGCCATTTGCCTATGTACGCTAGAGAATCTATCTCGGAATAAGTGTCCCGTTACGAATTACAACCAAAATTTAATAGAATGGGTCTACACATACGAGATTTTGAACACCCTAAAAATATTGTACTTCATTTGGAGAAATGAACCTTTTTTGATACTATAAATTCTATACGAAAGCCGTAGAATCCACTGGAAAGATCAGCAAATATGAAGATGGAAACGAATTCATTTTTGAATTTAGTACTACTGTATTATAACTTAATAATTTAAAGGTATTTTTCTAATGACATATGTGGTTTAGATTCGACTCTCCTTCTTTTTGCCAACAACTGGATTCGTGATTACAGGTTACACATATGCAAAGGCTTGCTTGGTTTTATTACCAACCAAATTAACTTTAAGTATTAATATCACTGTGAGACGGTCCATTCATTTTGTTGGAATCAAGAGTGTTTTTTAAGTATTAATATATTGGGTTTCCTCCTCTCTCTTTTTTCCTGTCGGTTTCTTTTCTTATCTAATTTGAGACATTTTTTTCTTCTATCAGGTGGAATTCTTAACTTGGATTTGATTGTTACTTGTACCAAATTTCAGGTTGATTATCCAGTGGAAGTTTCAGACGCATCAAAAGTTCAAACGAAAACCTGGTTTTATTCAAATTACAACTTCACACTATCAATTTTTTGGTCACCGTATCTTGTGAAAACCAAAGAAGCCGCTCCCAACAGTGGTAGATTTAATCTCTACCTAGACGAAGCTGATCCCGAGTGGATTACCTATGTTTATGCCAAAAAATCTTTTCGACTAAACAACCAATCAAATTCTCACATATCAATTAAAAGTTGAAATTGAGTAACAGCCAAACATCTTTGTATTGATTTTATAAAATCATTTCTGTACGATACATAAAATATTTTCTGTACGATGCATATGATCATCCAAATTTAACATTTTTGATCTATGATCTTTACATATTGTTTAATTAAATACAAAAATCCTTCCTTAATATAATTACTTCTCCTAGATTCATACCTAGAAATTTCTTCTCTTTCTTTCTAAGGTTTTTCTTCCTATTTTTTTCCGACCCTCTCTTTGTTGTCTGGCTTCTTCTATATATAGATTTATTTACTGGGTCCCTCTTTGTGCAACGCGTCATTTTCTCCAGCATGGTTATCGTTCCTTGACCGATTCTTCTTTGGGTCGATGCCCTCGTGTCATTTTATCCAGTCTTG
>JAJJMC010015296.1:7610174-7747571 GCA_023531435.1 Papaver californicum | reverse complement strand
TGATTTTTATTAGTTTAGATTTAGTCTATTATTTTCTAAGATCATTACCTTCACAAGTTCGAGAAACGATCACCTAATTTACCACTATTAAAACAACATCAATTTTTGGCGCCGCTGCCGGGGAGCGGTTGTGGAATATTGTAATTAGTATTTTTGATTTTCTAATCGTAGTTTAGGTTTTTATTTTATTTTGTATATATTTTATTTTATTTTAGGATTTTAGTTCTATTTGACTCGTTTTATGTTTTAGTATCTCTTTTCAGGTACTTTTTCGAGGATGATGAATCTTTCACCGGAAACATCTAAGATGACGATGGGGGAATTATTCTATGGGCCAGGATATAAGGAAATTTGCGCTTATAATCGTCGTGTGTATGGAACTTGGCATCCACACCGTTCCGTCATACGCGATTATTCAACTAAGTCTATGGTAAGTCAACAATCACCTCAGTTTAGAACTAGAGAGTATAACTTGTCTAGTCTTGAACAAAGAGTGAGAGATATGGAACGCCATATATTATTTATTGATGATGATCAGTCTTGTACTGACTATATATTCCATACAGACTACGTAGATGACTATGTGGATGAGGAGTATTATAACCAGAGACTGTCTAGTTTGGAACAGAGATTGAGAGTTCTGGAACGCCACCAGAAATTATTTGGTGATGATGATCAATTTTGTAGTGACTCTCAGTTCCAAACAGAACATATAGATGACCCTGTGGATGATTTTGTAGATGATTTGCCTAATTCTATTGATGAATCTATCTCACAAGACCATTCACCCGACTTAGAGGTTGTTTCTAGACCCCTAGACTTCCAAAAGTTGCCTAATTTAGGGTTAGAGTTGTGTGCTTCTCAAGTTTTGTTGGATTATTTTGCATCCAAATATCCAGAGGACTTGCCTATTCCTGACACTGTGCAGGAACCAATTGATATTTCCCCAGTCCCAAATGTATCCCCTTACTATGTTCTTTACGCACTTCCCAGTGTAGTAAAAACTAGGTTTGGGGGTAATCACTTCTTTTTGATAGTTTCAGTGTCACCGTGTTAAAATAATATAATTGTGAAACTGTCATTTGTATATATTGTATTTTGGGTTGATCCCCAAATTTTCAGGTTATTAGTGTATGGGGATTCTTTCTGTACATATCCAGTAGGTAGATTTTTAGTTTCTTGTTTTTATTTTAGGCATTTATTTATTTTTATTTTTAGTGTTCTTTGTTATTACTATCGTTTGATGTGTTTGACAGAGAATACTGCTTTTCTTGCGTCAATCAGGTGACACGTTCCAATCCCTTCTCTTTAATTTACATTTGTTTCTCGTATTTATATTTATTGCACACCGTTCTAGGTTGCACAGTTTGAAACATTGAGGACAATGTTAAATTTAGGTTTGGGGGTAGAGTTTCCGAAAATTGATGCCAATAAAGAAACTCCGAAATTTAGAAACATGTGAATTATTCAGGATGACACTAACCATTCTAGGTAGATGGAAACATAGCTCTTATCTATAGAATTGGTGTGCCCAGCTAAATGGTCTATTCATATCTGAATGCACTCAGATGTTAGAAATAACATGATAATCATTGAACAAGCATTTCTCGGAATCATCATAATCATATCACTTTCTATTTTTATTTTTACAATTTTGTGTTTCTCTAAGTGATTTGGTGGGGCCCAGTATCAAATTGTTATCGCCGCCAGGATGAAATAGATTGTTGAGTTCACGCTCATTTTTAATTTTTATTCAATAAAAAAATGATGTGATAGTAATATGTGTGTGTTTCCCCTGTCTCCGTCGCCTAAGCAAGCGTGGAATGCAGGATCCATGGGAACTATCATGTATCAGCTAGAAAAAAAAAAAAAAAAAAAAAAAAAAAAAAAAAAAAAAAAAAAAAAATATTATTATATAAATAATAATAATAATAGGATTCATCCTGGTACCGACCTTCAGACAGATATGGGTAACACCGTTAACCTTAGTCAACATATGCACCATTCATTATTTCTATTTTCATCTTCTAATCTATCCCTGTGTTTGAATTTAATGATTTCGATTAATATGAATGTTCAATGATTATTTGAGTAGAGTTGTATTTTTATATGAATTTTAGTACGCTGAGTACAAACTCGTGTACAGTAATTGGATTCATACAGGGTAATGATTCTTATAGTCGCGGAATTTAGTATGCCAACTAAATAGCTTGTTTAGTGACTATCCTAAATTATTCACAGGTAGCTAAAACTTGGAGTACAGGTTTTGTGGGTAAACCTCTTGTAAACCCTCACGAGACAAAACTCGTGCGCTAAGGCCACTTAGGAGTTTAAAGGCTTATTACATATGCTAAATGTAGTCGCGATTCCTGCGAAAGTGAGTTAGGATTTTTATTTTTATTTTATATTAGTTTTGCTCGAGGACTAGCAAAATATAGGTTTTGGGGTATTTGATAAGCACTTAATTGATACATTTTTACCATTTAATCTATATTTGTTAGCACTCGAATTTATATTAATAATATATTTTTATTGTCTTATTAGATGGTTTGCATAAATCCCGACGTTACAATTAATTTGGTTAAATGGACTTATTATTGGCGTCACCTTTTGATATTCCAAGAACTCACGAAAATTAGTGAAGTTGAGAAGCTCTACTGTCGTGGAAGTGAACAAGGAAGAAATGGAGGATGGAGGACGGTATAGCTTTTGAGAAGCAATGATGTTCACGTGAAGGTGGGGTGTCAGGCGTGAAAATGAGAAGAGTCTGTACGGTTTTAAAAAGGCTAGGTTATGCTGTTGACGTGTGAGATGGAAGTGAGAAGGAAGTGATACCAAGTCTATGAGTAGTTCACGTGTGGAGTAAGTGGCTAGGAAGTGAGAAGAAGTTGGTGATGGGACTATTGGATTGGTGAGAGCTACACATGAGTACTTAGTGGGCTAGATGAATCACGTTCACGTGATTGTTGTTAAGTTAAGAGAAAAGGACGTTGGCAGTTGTGGGAAAGAAGAAAGACAAGACCTAGCCTAACAAGGAAACTAGGGAGAACTAAGACTGCGTCAGGTGAACAAAAGGCTAGGGTGAAGACCTAGTACGGGGGCTAGTTGATGAGATTATAAATAGAGAGAGGCTGGCGTAAAAGAGGGGACATCTTCTTTTAGACTGTACAGGAGGCGTGGAAATTAAGGAAAAGGAGGGTTTTGCTTTTGGAGGGGAGACAGAGGCGTTAGGTCTAATTGGAGCGTACAGGAGTCAGACGTAGAACTTTTCGGAATTTTCCCAAGTTCGATCGGCGGAGGAAAGATACAGGATCGGAAACTAAAAATTGGGTTTAATCCTTTCTTCCTCTACTTTTCTTAATTATTTTATGGGTTTTAAGAAACCCATCTCCATGTTCTAATTAATTTGTAGCTAGGGTTTAATGTTGAAACCACTTACAGTTTTAGATCAATTGAATTAAATATTTGATACAGACCATTATGATTTAAATAGATTAAATTCATGACTTTAAACAATTGTATTGTCGTTTATGGTGCATGCTTGGCCTATGGTTTTGATGTTCCATGTTTCTGGTATACAGTTGTTATTCTAAAAATATATTTGTCTACTTATTTGATATTCCATGCTTAGGTTAAATCTTTTGATGGAGTATACTTAGAATAGCCAAGTATTATTTGTAGACCTTTAATTAGTTTCGTATAATTTTCTCGCTAGCGCAATTTTATGGTGTATGCTTGAGACTAGGTTTTTTTGAGTTTAGGG
Source organism: Papaver californicum (assembly GCA_023531435.1). Classification (NCBI taxonomy): domain Eukaryota; kingdom Viridiplantae; phylum Streptophyta; class Magnoliopsida; order Ranunculales; family Papaveraceae; genus Papaver; species Papaver californicum. The sequence continues at coordinate 7,743,808 of JAJJMC010015296.1, read as the reverse complement.
CGCCCCAGCGATATTTGCGACTCTAAATATTCATGAATTAAATAGTGGTGGATATTTACGGCCGACGCGGACTTGTTTTTAGGTTTAGGGTTTTGGATTTATTTTTAGGTTTTTATTTTTAGTTTTATTATTTTACTTTGTTCTATTTTACGTTTCTTTTGGTATTTTTCCTTTTTATTACAGGTTCGATTTTGGATCGAAAAGAGATTACGCCCAAGTTTTGGAATTAAAGCTAAAGACTTGGAATTAAAAAAGGGAAAAGCTTAAAGAACGAAAAAGAAGATCGAAGATTTTATTTTATTTTTCTTAATTAGATTTTTAGTTTATTTTAATTAGTTTTAATTAATTTAGAAAATTGTATTAGGGTTTTAATTATTTTTGTAATTTTTCTTTTATTTTCGGACACTTTTGGACATTATTTTTGGACTTTGAACTTTTTATTATTTTTAAACCCTACGGAAGGGTAATTTTAAATATCAAACTGTGTGCAGGGACGGACGACAATTACGATATTGTCTCGGCCCCTCGGGTTCGCACACTATTAAAAAGGATATTAGTGGCCCGAGTCGACTTCAACGGTTCGTCGCCCGTCTAGTACGGGAGGTAAACTTCGACCAACCCACGAATCTCCTGTCAGTGGGTTTTCTGGACGCCTTTGTATGCATATATGTTAAGGACTGAATACGGAACTTAATTTTTGCATAGTAAAGGGCAAGGCCTGGCCATACAAGATAAGGTTTCGGATTTCATCACCGTCTCCTTCTTGCCCGCCTTAGGAAAACAAAACCTACGCGAACCTAAGCCTAAAATCTTGACTAGAAAGAGACCTATAGGGTATCGAGCTTATTGGAAAATCGGTCGGAAGGACTGTATTGGTTACCTTATAAGCCTAACTCAAAAAGCAGGAAGATTAGATTAAAGTTGATTAGAGCCGCCCTGTAACCCAGGAAGCGTTGCCAAAGAGACAGGGGTATCAAAGCTCCATTGAGCTTCTCCTGTCTCTCTTCAACTTGATTTAAATCGGATTGTTCGGAGAGATTCGCTAAAATTGTAACCAGTTGCCTTCTGAAAGAATAGAAGCTGGTCTAGAAACAATCTAAGTGGAACCATCATGCTTGTTGTTTGCTAGATTTAGGTTTGATTTGGTTGAGTCAGGGCACGATTGTGTTTGATTAATTGCTTGTTAGGATTTAATTTTTGCATGCCAAGAACGCCTTTAAGGCGAACTTAGGATAGAGACCCTCAAGGTAGGACTTGTAGTTCACCTTAACCTTGAGAAGTCAACTGAGAGTGAAATAGTCACTCCCGAGACCGTGTCAGCAATGACAACTCTGAAGGATTTGTGGAATCCAACCAGGACCTTACGTCCATCTTGCATCAAGTTAGCCGCTACTGAAGCGAGCTACGAACTGAAACCCGGAATTATCCAGATGCTCCCATTATTCTTAGGAAAAGAAAACGAAAATCCCTATTTTCATGTTAGGGAATTCGAGGAAATATGTAGCACGATCAGAATTAGAGACTTGAATGACGAGTCTATTAAACTTAGACTATTTCCCTTTTCACTAAGAGATAAAGCCAAGTCGTGGCTGTATAGCTTGGCTCCTCAGTCAATTGAAACCTATGCCCAACTTACTTCAGCTTTTATTCAGAAGTTCTTCCCTGGGAACAAAATTTCGTATGTTAGGCAGAAAATATGCACGTTTTCCCAGCTAGAGGGAGAGTCTCTGTATGTGTATGTAGATAGGTTCAATGACTTATTATCCCAATGCCCAGACCACGGTATAGAGGAATTAAGGCTAGTTCAAATCCTCTATGACGGTTTAGATTATGCATCTATAACCTTGGTCGAGTCTTTGTCAACCGGAGGGTTCGACAGTAAGACTCCTGCTGAGGCGATGAAACTTCTGAGGGACATCGCCGAGAAGACCCAGCAGTGGGAGAGCAGTAGAGAGCCAAAAAGAACAATTCTTCTAGGAAGAGGAAATGTTCATAGGGTAGAAGGATCTTTCGATCCAAAGGCCCAAATAGAAGCCTTATCTAGAAGGCTAGAACTGGTCGAACTGAATCAAGCTAGTAGTTCAGAACCCAACAAATTCGAAGAGCAGGCTTTTGCTCTTTATAATAACACTAGATTTGATAATCAGAGAAAGTTCGACCTATATTCGGAATCTTATAACCCTGGCTGGAGAAACCACCCAAACCTTTCCTGGTCGAAAGGCCAGGATCAAGGTCAGTTTAGTAATGCTAAAGGTCCTCCAGGCTTCAGTTATAAGAATTCGGCTGGTCCAACTCATCCCAGCAATGACGAAAAGAATGAGCAGAGATTCCATACCTTAGAAAAAGCTATCTCTAGTTTACAAACCCAAGTCAGTGACATTGCTGTGGCTCTGAGAGAGCGAGAACTTGGTAAGTTCCCTAGTCAACCCGAACCAAATCCTAGAGGATCCAATGGAATGTTGACTGGTGAGAAATCATTCAGTCATGTGAATGCAATTAGTACCCTTAGGAATGGTAAGGTAGTGGATAACAAGGTAACTAGGCCTGATAGTGAACAAACTGTAGTTCACCCTGACCCAATAGTTGAAGAGACTGATAAAGCCTCTGAAGAGCCTGAGGCAACCCCTCAGAGAACCGATTTTATGCCTAGAGCCCCATACCCAAGGTTGTTAGCACCTACTAGGAGGGAATCCAATTTTAATGAAATAATGGAAGTTTTTAAGAAAGTCACGATCAACCTTCCATTATTAGATGCAATTAGGCATATTCCTGCTTATTCCAAGTTTCTGAAGGATATGTGTACGCGAAAGCGAAAACTTAGCGTACATAAGAAATCTTTTCTAGCTAGTCATGTAAGTTCAATTATACAGAGTAGTACGGCCCTTAAGTACAAAGATCCAGGTTCCCCAACCATAGCTTGCACAATAGGAAACTACCGGGTAGAAAGAGCCTTACTCGATTTAGGAGCCAGTGTGAACTTACTGCCGTACCATGTGTACCTCCAGCTAGGACTAGGCGATTTGAAGCCGACTCAGATGACGTTGCAGTTAGCTGATAGGTCTGTGAAAATTCCTCGTGATGTCATAGAGGATGTTTTGATTGAAGTGGATAAATTTATTTATCCAGTGGACTTTGTTGTGCTTGATACCAGACCTGTGTCTGATCCAGAGAATCATATACCGGTTATACTAGGTCGCCCTTTCTTAGCAACATCTAATGCGATCATTAACTGTCGTAACGGTGTTATGAACTTGTCTTTTGGTAACATGACTATTGAGCTGAATATCTTCAACATTAGTAATCAACCACCTGAGCTAGATGACCCCAGCTTAGAAACCGTAAACATGATAGAGACCCCAGTTCAGGAGTCATTACCAAACACTTTGATAGAAGACCCGTTAGAAAAATGTCTAGCCCACTTTGGATTAGAGTTTGATGAGTTAGGCCCATCAGAGACCTTACCTGTGATTGTAGCTCCAGATTTGGATAGTGACCAAGAGAAGAGGCTAGTAACCATGCTTCAGGACAATCAGAAAGCCTTAGGAGGGACCATAGCGGATATTAAGGGAATTAGCCCAACAGTTTGTGTGCACCAGATCCATTCAGAGGAGGAATCCAAACCGTCTAGGGAGATGAAGCGTAGGCTCGACCCATTAGACGATCCATTAGAGAAATGCCTAGCCAACTATAGAATTGATGGCGATAATGACAGTGTTATTAATGAAGTGAGCACTTTGTTATGTTCTGCACCACCAGATTGTAATTTAGAAGAAGCAATTGACTATTTTCGAAAATCTGACGATCCGGAAATGAGGAAAATTGTTATTAGTCTATCTAGAGACACTGAAAACTCTAAGTTTGGGGGTGACTATCATTCTCCATGTGCTATACCATTAACTCTTAGGAAGGTCCCTAGCTTTGGACCTGATATATGCACGTCTGCCATTGTACAAGATCATCTTCGAGCTAGATCCAATGATCATCCTGTTCAGAAAGAAGTTCAGTTGCCAAAAACCCATCCTCTGGTCGATGTGGTTTACCTAGATAGGGATCAAAGTGTGTTCAGATTGTTTATCTTTGTAGCTTGCTGCTGTTTCCTTCTATTGTGGTTAACACTATTTGATTCAGATGATCCACAGTTGTTCCGATTATTGCTATATGATTTAAGGAGGTAACTTATGCTCATGCGACACGGTAATATCTTTCCCTAATTCCTTTTCGTGCAAACATTGAGGACACTGTTTATTTTAAGTTTGGGGGTATTGGGAGACTTTTTAAGATTAATAAGATTTGGAATTTAGAAGCATGTGAACAATTCAGGGTGACACTAACCACTCTAGGTAGATGGAAACTTAGCCATTTTTCTATAAGGATTAGTGTGCCCAGCTAGATGGTCTATTCATAAAGGAGACAGAGTTCAGGTGTTAGAAATAACATGATAGTTGTCACCACCACATTACGTTCTGTTTTTTATTTTTGAAATTTCGTGTTTCTCTAAGAGTATTGGTGGGTCCCAGCATCGACGTGTTAATTAGCGCTGGAATGACATTTAGTGTGTTGAGATCATGCCCCAGTATGAATAATATGTTATTGTCTTAGAGTTATGTGTGTGGTCCCCCTGTCTCCATCGCCTAAGCAAGCGTGGAATGCATGATCCATGGGATTACACATGTACCAGGTGTCTAAAAAAAAAAAAAAAAAAAAAAAAAAAAAAATCGAATAAAGTTAGAAAAAAATTGAGAAAAAATAGTATTTGGTATTTTAAAGTTCTCCCTGTCTCCGTCGCCTAAGCAAGCGTGGAACGCAGGATCCATGGGAACTTGTAAATATTTTAGTAACCGTTGAAAATAAATGGGGAGTATCTCGACACACTAGGTTTCATCTCGGTACTGACCTTAAGACAGATATGGGAAACATCGTTCGCCTCAGTCAACATTTACGACTTTCTACAGTCTACGTTCATCTTCTAAGTCTTTTCATGTGATGGGTGGTTAGATAATTGTCTGAGTAGAACTCTGTTGTCTTAGATATGAATTTTAGTATGCTTGAGTTAACACTCGTGTACAGTAATTGGATCCATAAAGGGTAATGGTCCATATAGCCGAATATCTGAGTAGCCAACTAACTAGCTTGTTTAGTGTCTATCCTTAATTGTTCACGTGTTGCTAAGATCTAGATCCAGGTTTTGTGGGTATACCTCTTGTAAACCCTCACGAGACAAAACTCGTCCACTAGGGACACCTAGGGGTTTAACGGCTTACTGCATATGCTAAATGTGGTCGCGATTCCTGCGAAAGTGAGTTAGGATTTTTACTTTCTTTTTAGAGTAGTTTGCTCGAGGACTAGCAAAATAGTAAGTTTGGGGGTATTTGATAGACACGTTTTAGTGTCTAATTTGCACCTTAATTTCTAGTGAGTTAGTATTCGATCTTGCGTCTATTACGTGTTTTTATGCTTTTGTAGGTACATTAGAAGAATAAAGATTTGTGGAAAAATTGGCTCAAAAAGTGTTAAAGGCACCCGGGAAAATGGATTAAGGCACCCACACTTTGGATTGGGGGCACCCCCAGGATCGGAACGGGTTGGATCGGCCAACTCAGCGGGTCAACTCGGCTGAATCGGCCCAACTCATCGGGAACACGAAGTGAAACTGCTGTCAATTGAATCAACGTGAAAAATGGGTTGTTTTCGATTCCAATTTGTTCCAAAAGCTACAAGAGTTCAACACAAGATTAAATACATCGATTTGGAGTGATTTACGCCGAAAAATATTGCACAATCGTGAATTTGGACGGAAAAATGGATTCCGGCTTGGAATCGGATTTGTGAAGATTTGGATAGATTTTAACGAGTTCTATTAGGTTTAGAACTCTCCCTAGGATTTGTAGACCCTATATATATGAAGAGAAGCCGAAGAAACAGGGGAGAGATCGATTCAGAGCAATTCCGGTGGAGTTCCGGCACCGCCGGTCACCTGCTGGTGCATCGCCGGCACTGTTCTTCATCAGCCATCACCGAAGAAGACGACTAAGCAACGTCTGTATCTGTTGCATATCCAGTGTTACAGCTCTGCTCCTGTTGCCTTAGACTTTGAATACTCCTGTTGCTTAAAGCTTTCTGTTACAGCTGAACCCTTTTCTGTAACATTTATAAACATCTCTGTTCAGCTGTTACACCATTATTTCACTTTGTAATTGATATTTTGAGCAATGAAGAGATCTTTTGAGCAAGTTTTCTTCACCATGGGCTAAGTTTATTTACTGGGATGATGAAGGATGTTTTTCTCTCAATTTTATGTGGTAAGTCTATTTTTAATTAATTAATTATAATTCTTTACTTATTAAAATTGCGTAGTTTCGTAATAGAAAAACGGTTTTCTTTCAGTAGTGGTGTTTTTGTTTGATGGGTCATGCTGGGTTGACAACCTCTGATGTCCCATGCTTATGATTTACCTCTACTTGTTTGCATAAAACCTTTTTTGGCAATATTTAAAGCTTAATTTATTTAAAAGAATTACCCGATTAATCACATAAATTGTTAGAAATAATTGATTCCTGATTCCTGGTTTTCCCCATATTTTCTAAAAATCATCTCTAGTTTATTTTCCTGATTTTTATTAGTTTAGATTTAGTCTATTATTTTCTAAGATCATTATCTTCACAAGTTCGAGAAATGATCACCTTATTTACCACTATTAAAACAACATCACGGGACTCTCCAATCTGGTTCGTTTGGTTGGTCATCTTCTTGTTGCGATGTAAGTGGGGTATTCCGTATTGCTGGGTCATTAATTTCTTCCTCGCACTATCCTCTTCAATATTATTTAATGTTTGTGCTCTTATGGATGGCTCATATATTCTCCCAATTTTTACTGCTTTAGCGGTTGGATCATTTATCATAGATGAAACATACGCAAGTGCGTCAGCATGTCGATTCTTTTCTCGGGACAAGTGTCGAAAAACAATGTTTGGAATACGATTTGTTAAATTCTGCACAAGGTTTTTATACCTTTCCAAATCTTCATCAATCGTTTGATATTTTAGCTCGATCTGTCTAATTACCAACTGCGAGTCACTTGTGAGTCTAACATCACTTATTCCTAATTCAATAATGAGTTTGAGAGCATGGACCACTGCTTCATATTCTACTATGTTATTCGTATGCTCTTCGAACTCAAGACGAAAAGAATGCACCATACGTTCTCCCCTTGGTGCTGTAATCACGATACCTATTCCTGCTCCTTCTTTATTTCGCGACCCATCAACAAAAACTTCCCATCGTCGTGAACTATTTGAATCCAAAATATCTAATGGCTCTTCTTCTTCACACCCTGGCAGTCCTTGAATTTCGTATTCTTCCTCAATTGGAAAATATGCCAAAAAATCAGCTAGAATTTGAGATTTCTGCGCAGTTTGTATTTCATAAACAATGTTGTATTGTTCCAGATGAGCATTCCATTTTGCTATTCTTCCTACTTTTCCTGTATTCTTTAAAACTGACTCCAATGGTGCTTTTGTTAATATACGAACATAATGAGTAAGAAAATAAGTGCGTAACTTCTGAGTAGCAAATACTACTGACAAAATTAGCTGTTCAATCTTGGTATAATTTCTTTCTGCTGAATTCAGAGTCTTGCTGATGTAATATATTGGATTTTCAATCTTCTCATTCGTTCGCACCATTACCCCACTGATTGCATTTTCTGTTGCCGCTATGTATAAAGTTAATATTTCTTCTGGCTCTGGTTTTTGCAATGCTGGCAACGTGGCGAGATGTAATTTTATACTTTGAAATGCTTGTTCACAATGATCGTTCCATTCAAATTTATTTTTCTTCTTAAGTACATCAAAAAAGGGCTTGCATCGTTCTGATGATCTCGCAATGAATCTACTCAATGCATCCAAACACCCATTTAACTTCTGTACACTTTTTATACTGTTTGGTGATGGCATATCTGTTATTGCTTGTATTTTTGCTGGATCAACTTGTATTCCATCTTTCGTAACCAAATACCCCAAAAATCGTCCTGAAGTAACACCAAAAATACATTTCTCTGGATTTATTTTCATTTTATATTTTCGTAATGCACCAAAAATTTCAGCCAAGTTCTGTAAATGATCATCAGATAGTTTACTTTTTACTAGCATATCATCCACATAAACTTCCAAAGTTTTACCGATCCATGGTTTGAATATCGCGTCCACTAAACGTTGATATGTTGCTTCTGCATTTCGTAACCCAAATGGCATTCTGGTGTGTAACAATACAATCCCCGTGGAGTAAAGAACGATGTGTGTTCCTGATCTGCTTCTGCTAATGCTATCTGATTGTATCCAGATTGTCCATCCATAAATGATAACATCTCATGTCCTTCAACGGCATCTACTAATTGGTCGATGTTTGGCAGCGGATAACTATCTTTTAGACATGCTTTGTTTAAATTAGTAAAATCTATACAAATTCTTACTCCACCGTTCTTTTTCGGGACAATCACCATATTAGAAATCCATGTGGGGTATCGTACTTCACGAATGAATCTTACACTTAAAAGTTTAGTTAATTCTTTTTCCACTGGTTCATGGTATTCTGGTGCGACCTTTCGTATTCGTTGGCGAAAGGGAATTGCATCAGGACGTATTTTTAATTCGTGCTGTACGATATTAGGATCGATCCCCAGCATATCTTCCATTCTCCAAGCGAATACATCTACAAATTCACAAAGTAACTTAACTAACTGTTGTTCCAAATCTGCTTTTATTAAAATCCCGATTCGCACTTATTTGGGCAATTTTGTAGTGCCAATATTTATGACTTTTGTTTCCTCTACTGGAGCGAAGACTGGTTTTTGAATCCCAATTGGAGTTGGGGTTCCCTTTAATTGCTACATCGTCCCTTTATGATGTTGGTCTACCAGATTTTCTTGACTCTGACTGCTCTCTCCTTTTTCATTTATCGTTTTATTTTTTGCATGCTTTTCTAAATATTGACTTATTTCTTCCTCCTTTGCTTTAACTCTTCGTTCTTTTTTCTTTTTATGTTGTTGATGCTCCCGTTCTTCATTCATTCTTGTTTCTGCCATTATGTAAAACTTAGCATCTTCTTGATCACCCTTTATCTCCATCTCTCCTTGCGGTGTTGGAAATCACAAATATTGATGATATGTTGATACCACTCCTTTCAATTGGTAAACCCATCGTCTTCCAATTATAGCATTGTATGGTGATGGTGCATCCACAACACTAAATCTTGTCAAAATGTTGATCGGTCCAGCTGAAACTTCAAGATCAATGTCTCCCTTTGGCTTGGAAGATATTCCATTAAACCCATAAATGATGTATCGTGATAAGAACAACTGTTCTTCTTTAAAACCCATTTTACAAAATGTACTATAGAACATCACATTTAATGAACTGCCCCCATTCAAATGTATTTTCTTTACATTCCAGCCTGATATCAATAATGTTAACACAAGAGGGTCATTATGCATTTCAATTTCTTGGTTTACTTCTTGTGCAGAAAATGTCAATGGATATGCCATCCAATCTTCCCATAATTCTGCTTGCCTTCTTTGAACTTTAAAGATTTCATGGTTCCGAATTCTCTTGCAGAATTTTTTATTGATTGCGACATTCAAATCTGTATTATTCTTTTCCGCATATGATATCATATTAATTGTTTGTTCATTATATGGAATGTGTATTGCCTTGCTTTCATCATGTTTCTTTGTTGGTTCAACTTTCTGAACAAATTCCTTTAACTCTCCAGCATCGACCATTCTTTGTACTAATGCTATAAAATTTCTACAGTTGTTTGTTGTATGCCCTTTATAGCTATGATACTCACAATAGTCTTTTGAATGTTGTGTAAACTCTGGTTGATTTCCCTTTGTTATTGGCCATTGAAAATTTGGCCGATTCTTCAAAATGTTGAATAATCTGAAATATGAAACATTAAGCTTGGTGAACGTTCTTTCTCGAAATTGCTGAGCAAAATTTTTACCATACCCTTGTCGAGGATGTTTTAATTCTCTTGATTCGAATTTCGGAAGAAATTTCCTTTTCTGATCAGGCAATTCCTCAACTGAATTTGTTCTCCTTGTGTTTCCTTGGCTTCTTGGATTAATTCTCGATCCTTGCTCTTGTATGTCTTGGAGCCTTGCACATGTTTCTATTATTTCTCTTAACTAGCCTTCAGTTTTTGGATTATTTCGGTGAATTTCAACAAAAAGCTGGCTTTTCCGATCAACAATCCCCCATTTGTAATGGTTTATAGCTGTTATTGGGTCTAACTCACTTATTGCTTGACATATCGCGTGCCATCTAACTGTATATGATCGGATCGATTCTTCTGGCCAAGATGTTAATGAATAAAGTTTGTCCTCCCCTGAATCAACTGGTTTATTATACATGTATGCTTCAAGAAACTTCCTCACCAACTGTGCGTAATTATGGATGGAATTTTCCGGTAATCTATCGTACCACAACAATGCCGTCCATGTTAAACTGGATGGAAAACATCTGCACATGATTGTTTCATGATCGTCCCACCGGGTCATCACTCGATTATAATACTTTAAATATGATGTTGGATCCTTGGTACCATCGTAACATTTGAATACTGGTATATTATATTCTCTTGGTAATGATACACATGTCAAATGTTGTGCTAACGGAGTTCGCTTTGCTTCTTTCAATACCTCTTCTATTCTTCCCCCCTCTTTATTTGTTAATCCTTTAATTTCTTCTTTCATTTGTTCCATCGTTTCCAAACATGTTTCCCATTTGGTTCGTTGAATCTCTTTTTCTTGTTGCCTTCTTACTCGAGATGTCGATCCTACCAACACCATTCTTTGATCTGGATTCCGTTGTTCACTTCTTGATATTTGTCTATTTGACATTACCTCCTGATTCCGTATTTTTGTCACAGCTGGTCTTTGCTCTCTCTGAATTACATCTTTTAAAACTTGGTTTTCGGTTGCTAGTAATTCAATTCGACGGTTGCTTGCTATTTGCTCCTTTCTCATTTCATTTATTTCTTCTAATAAATCCTGTATTTGCTGTATTTTTCTTTGAGAACTCTCATGATCTGAAGAGAAATTCTGAACCACTGTATTTGGTGTTAATTCTTGATTTGGGGTATGATTTCCCTCGTTACTTTGTTGTTTTCCTGATTCTCTTCCTTCCTCTTGTCTATTCTCCCAGTCTTCATTATCATTTTGGTTCCCAGAATTAGCGTCTTGAGACATATTTTTCAGATCCTGTTGTTTCTTAACTATTTTTCGCCTTGCTGATTGCTTTCCTTGCTTGATATCTAGAAATTTCTCAGAAAGTCAGTCAAATGAACTCTTACACATCAAAATCATAAGAGATCCTATTTATTACTTTAACTGTAAATTCTTCCTATCACAAGTCTGATTTTTTCCCAATTCATAAAATCCTTTGTTTCATATTCTTATTTATCTTTTCAAACATTTTTCATGTCAATAAAACATGCTTATGTAAATAAACTTTTCACTTTCTGTATCTTGCAAAATTGAATTTTTCCAATCTTTTCTTTTAAATTTTTTCAACCATATCCGTTCTTTTCTTAATAAATATGTTTCTTTCTTGGACGATTTAGTTTTGAAATTAAAACCTTTTTTCCTTCATCAGGTAGGATAAATCCTTTAATCGTCCATGTTTCTAGCGCCAAATTGTTTATGCCAAAAAATCTTTTCGACTAAACAACCAATCAAATTCTCACATATCAATTAAAAGTTGAAATTGAGTAACAGCCAAACATCTTTGTATTGATTTTATAAAATCATTTCTGTACGATACATAAAATATTTTCTGTACGATGCATATGATCACCCAAATTTAACATTTTTGATCTATGATCTTTACATATTGTTTAATTAAATACAAAAATCCTTCCTTAATATAATTAATTCTCCTAGATTCATACCTAGAAATTTCTTCTCTTTCTTTCTAAGGTTTTTCTTCCTATTTTTTCCCGACCCCCTCTTTGTTGTCTGGCTTCTTCTATTTATAGATTTATTTACTGGGTCCCTCTTTGTGCAACGCGTCATTTTCTCCAGCATGGTTATCGTTCCTTGACCGATTCTTCTTTGGGTCGATGCCCTCGTGTCATTTTATCCAGTCTTGTCGTCATTCTTGGATTGCCTCTTCTTTGGTTCGATCCATTTTATTTCGATGTACCCATCGTTCTTGTATTTCCTCTTTTATCTGGTGCGATCACTAGTTGACAGATCACTCTTAACTATTTCTTGGTTCGATGCTTTATATATTCAACACATGTCTTCCTATCTTTATAGACTTCTGTTGTCTCGATCATTAAAATAATTCGAGTAATTATTACTTTTACTTTCTCGATTATCAAGATAATAGAGTAATCATTATTTTTACTTTCTCGATCTGTCATCATTTAATGGTGTTTGTTTTATTCGATGTAATCCAGCTTTCTCGATCATATGTGTCCTTCATGCAATTTATTGTTCAGAGGCTTCGTGTCTTTTCGATATTTGATATCTTTAATATTGATTGTGTGAATCTCGCTCTTTTTTATTTGGTTGCTTCCTATCTCGATCTTCTTCCACGTGTCATGCTTCTTTTATTTACTAACAACCCATATTCATAATTATGATTACCTGATCATCTCAGCTGGACAGTGGTTTTTCCGTCCCTCAATGTTTTATGAGAACAATACTGATCTTGTTGGATGTCTATACTGCAAGGATGATATTAACTGCACCCACTTCGGAGTAACATATGGTTATAGAAGAGCATTCGAGACAACGTTCAAAGCTACTAATAGCTTAGAAGATTTTAATGGTATAACATTTTTAAGAACGATTTCTCCTTCACATTTTGAGAATGGGTTATGGAACGAAGGAGGGAATTGTATAAGGACAAGACCGTTTATGCGAAATGAAACGAGTTTAAATGGTGAAAATTTAGACATGTACACCACTCAAGTTGAGGAACTTAGGGTTGCAGAAAGAGATGCAGCGGAGAAAAACGATGGGCTGAAGAGATTTAGATTGCTTGATACAAGTAACGCGATGTGGCTAAGACCAGATGGACATCCAAACAGTCACTGGCACGAGCCACGACATACTAGTACATATAATGATTGTGTTCACTGGTGTTTGCCTGGACCCATCGACGTATGGAATGATTTCTTGCTTGAGATTTTGAACAGAGAAAGTTGATAAATCATTAACTTGGTGAGACGGAGTTCATAAGATTTTATTATAGTGCTTATTGGCTCATTGAATTATTTTATTTGGCCTCTCATTTTTTCACAACTTGGAGAAGTGAGCAGTTCCTGTATTGGGGATTTACTAGGGTGTTATAGTTTCTAAGAGGTTTGAACACTTACGTCATAACATTTAGAAAATGATTTTCCGGGTGTTACATGTTTGCTATTAGTATTAATTAAGCGCAATGTATTCATTTTCCATTTTTTTCTTTTTTAAGTGCCATCTAACATATGCCTTTATATCATTCAAATATATAAATCTTACCAGGTGCATATGCATCGAAAGTTGAATTAGTAAACCTAATAAGATTATAAAAATTTATTAATTGTTGTTTTACTTCGGTGAATATATGACGTAGACTCATTATTTTTCATTCTCTAATGTCATTGTATTTAACCGATATTAATTAGAATTATGAAAGTTAAAAAAACTCAATTCAAACAACTCTGATATTGATGTATTCACAGTCGGTAATAAAAAAAAAATCAAAATTAATAAGTAATTTGCATATAACAAAGGTCATGTGAACTTTTGTGCTAATGGTCGTATGTGTGATATGTTTCCTAGGAACTACGATTTTGCTTTCGTAAGTAGAAGGCACTCCAAACTCAAAAAATCGACGAACCAAACTTAGTGTTTATCTTTTTGAATATGATGACTACAATGAGTGCTCTAGTGAAATCTGATTCTGATATGTGTTTTTCTTGTTTCTAAAATAAATAATGAATAGAATTTATATACATGATTGGCATGGCTCTTTCAAGAGAACAAAGAGTCTTTTCATGGAAGGTGTTGGAGTAGCCAATTATATTGTGATGACATGGAAAGTGAGTGATGACGTGGCTTCACCAAAATCAAGAATGATTGTAGCGGCGATATGTGGCGACTTGGGGGGTCCCTTATAAAAAATGAGGGTACCAAGTACATCACCAATTCTTTTGCAATAACCTATATCATATACACCTTGTGTAATCTTATCATAGAAGTAACGACTCAAGACTATTTCAACAAGGCGATCTTGGATATAATCTACGAAACCACTTAACGTATATATTATGGGATCTATCCAAGATGTATGTTGACGAAAGGTACAGTAAATCACACGACATAACAAGATTTTGTTAACGAGGAAAACTGTCTGGCAGAAACCCCAAAACCTAGTCTAGTTTTGAATACTCCCAGGATTAAGACGTCATACAAGTTAACTACCGCAACTTTTTATAGTTGAGAACGAGTAAACTTCCCTTAGCTACTTAATTTCGTTAGTATCCATGCACATATAACCAATCTAGCCAACAGAAGATACCTAATTCATGTTTTTGATTACATACCTGCACAATGATCTGATTCAACTTCTTTTGTTGGATCAATCACTTTCACTCGATTAATCTTAATGTCTTTCTTAGTCAGTTATCAGTAGGTGTTATCTTTGTGGCCGCACCAATAGAATCATTGAGTCTGGACTGAATCTCTTCTTTGTTATTAAAAGAAGTAATTTTTACCTTGTTGCTCCTCATTTGTCTTTCCTTCTCTGAAAAGTCAGAATCCTGACTTCGGATTCTAGCTGCCATGGTCTATCAAATAAAGACATGTAGAAAGAAGATCATCTATAATGTATTCTACTAGTGGAAGAGAATATAAAACACTAGTGAAAGATTGTGTTAAAAAATAGTAGTTGAGAAAACCGAGATTGCATAATCATGGATACATGTATGCGCCTGTGCTGCTACTATCAAATAATTGGCACAGACAATTTATATATTACTACCAATAATTGTTATTGAGAAACTAGGGTTATGGAAGTGAGACGCGTTGTAGAGCTAGGAGCTGACGGTACTGTTGAAGGGGTTGTAGATACCGAGATTGTTGAAGGGATCAAATATAGATCTTATTACTCCTTAATATGAGGGGAAGAATTAAGTACCAAATATAGTCTTTCTTTTATACCAATCCCAAGTTTATTTCAAAGAGTAAAGGAAACTTTCCCTTATTAATCACGATAGGCTTCAACCAAATTCGTACTCCTTGAGTCCCAACTCCAGCGACGTTTATTGTTGGTTGTTTCGTACCTTTCCGTCGACGGCCACGCTTGCTTACCTTGCCTCTAGTCATTACCAATGTCCACTAGCGTTGTCTATCCTGATTGTTATAACACGGCAATGTTTACTGTTGAATGTTCTGATAAACCCGTACTCACATCCAAAGTATGTGTCAGGATATTGCACGAGGAGACAAATCTGAATGACTATCCCTAACTTAATTTTAAAATACTCCCTCTGTCCTAATTAAGTTTCTATATTTGTATATTGTACAAATATTAAAAAATATATAGAAAATATTTTTATTTCCTAAGTGCCCTACACTTTTATAGATTTTAAATTCTTAGTTTTGAGTTCTTAACTTATTTTAGTTGTAGTAGAGAGAAAATTAATTTCAGAGTAAAAATGTTTAGAGAGAGTGGTTAGGAAGTTGAACCTATGCATTTCTCTAAATTAGGAATTGATTCCAAGTTAGGGATAAATTAGGATAAAAAATGAAAAATATGAACTATAGCAAGTAAATTAGGAAAAAATTAAAATCCTAATGTACCAACTAAATTAGGATGGAGGGAGTATTTTTTCATTGTACTATCACCATCTATGTTTACTACGAAACATTATTGTTCCGTACTAAGTAGGAGTCTTAATGTTGATGGTGTGTTTTCCAAAGGAGAAAATTGTAAATCTATTTTTATCGCATTGCAAAAAATTACAATTTATGAATATTTACTTCGATTTCAAAGGAAATTGAGGATATCATCTCATCAATAGTTGCTCTACAATGAGTATTGCAAACCCTCTTTGTATATATATATATATATTGACTAGAGCTTCACTCAGCTGTTCTCAGTATTCTATATGCGCACATGAATATATATATTTATTGTATAATCAGTATCTATATACATGTGTTCTATGACTTAGTACCTATTAATGTATTGAAACTTCATCACTAATGAGACTCTCATAATGCTACTGGTGTTTGTTGCACCATTTTCCCGGATGTTCACTGGTTATATACAATATATATATTCAGAACATATTGTTGTCCCAAGGGAGAATATAAGGACATGATAAGAAAACATTGAGGTAATACAAGCCATACTAGTGATTTGTATATCACCACCTTTCACATTAAGGTAATACAAGCCATACTTGGGTTTGGATCAATGTTAATTGCTTATCCAAACTTAACTATATGTCTCTAACCACTGGTATATGTGAAAGGTGGTGGCATACCACCAATACATTTTACTTCCCTATTTTTAAAATAGGTTTTACACAATGAGAATTCACACAAATACCAAACATAACTATTGACCAAGAAAACCAAACAAAATTGCAAAATTTTAGTACACGAGAATGGAATGAATTTGCACCGCGATGGATAAGATTGTTTGCTCCCATTCATCCAAAAGCAGAAGAATAAGAAAATGAGAAGAGGAATATGGTGAATAAAAAGAAGAATAATAAGGAGGAGGAGGAGACAGAGAAGAAAAGGAAAAGGAAAAACGACGACGGCAACGATTACGACTACAAGAAGTTACTTCAAAAAACGTAGTTGATTTAAAAAAGAGACTTGTCTCACGAGCTGGGTTTAGGATGAATGGGATTATGATAAAATAAAAGATTAACGACATCAAATGTGACATACTAGAACTTTTTTGCTTCCAACAGGTCGGGACGATCCGCTTGGAAAAATCCAATTCTCTGACACGCCACTCGATAAACCAAATTTTCAAATTTACTCGGACCAATTTGATTTTAAAAGCAAATATTCACCGATTTATCCCAAGCTTATTTATAAGCCGACAAGCATCACTTTTATACGGGTGAAAGATGGTCAGTGTCAATGTCAGGGTAGTCGGATACCAGCCACCGTTGCAGCTAACGGTTTTCCGGTTGCCTACCCGTAGGTGGGAGCCAATTAAGGCCTGACAGCACACACCATATCAGAAGGATTAGGATGACCAATGCCAATGTCAGGGTAGTCGAATACCATCTACCTTTACAACTAATGGTCTTCCGGGTAGCCACCAGTAGGTGGAAGCCCCAGTGGGCCTGATAACTCACGATACTAGGTCAAGCTCAATAGAACATCTTTTACAAATGATATGAATTACTCAAAAGAGTCATTAATCATTTCCAAATTAATGGTATGAACTGTTATCATAAACAATTATCATCCTTCTCAGATGATATGAGCTACCTAGAACAATAATAACAGTTGCATAACTCAAGTATCGAGACAGATGATATGAATTACCTCAAACGGTAATAACCATCTCTTATCTTACGGGTTGTACAGTTATCAAATGGTATGAATTACCTTGAAGAGGCAAGAATCACCCTATCTCATATTTTTATCAGACGATATGAACTAGAAAGCAGCAATCATCTCTTCATTAGGTAGTATGCACATTCAGTACTGGAAGTACCTCTTACAAAAGATATATATATATATATATACTGCGAAGGTTGCAATCATCTCTGAATAGATGGTATGAACTGCAAAGCAGTAACCAACTCTTTCCCGACGATATAAACAACCTCACAAAGTTGTGTTGAACCGCAAAGCGGCTGCCTACGCACCTCTCTGTAGCTAGAAGGGATCAAGCATAGCCGTGGTTCGTCTTATATTTATTTAGATAATATGAACTACCCTCAGTGATAGCAATTATCTCTTACTTGATGATATGAGCTACTTGCTTTAAGCAGCAATCATCCCAGCGATAGAAAGTATGAACTGCTCACAATTGCAGCAACTATCTCTGATAAAGAAATTTCATTTACAGTTTTCTGAGTAAGCCAGAGATATCTAAAACAGTTCACATTTTCTAAAATTCCAATTCGCAATTTAGTCATCAAGTAAATCTAATTTCAAGTAAATTTGATATATCATAAGGATGACAACTACACCTACAGTATCATAAAGATGATATATCACAGCACCGTACTATTGGTTTTACAAGAATCGCCATATTCCATATGCATTTTTAAACAACAATAAATTTGCTTGGCCAAATTCAGAACTTGCATAATCAACAAGAATAATTAAGGGCCCATTCTATATTATTACTGAGTTCTAAACAAAGTAATAAAAATGAAACACAGAACTAGACATATTATGACCAAGTGCAATTCTGTCTTTACCATTACGGCAGTATCTAAATTCAATCCCTTAGCTGTCACTTCTAATTAGTAAAGCTATCTATTACGAGGAATGAAAATATCCTGATCGAACCGACTAATATTAGCTAGAAGCTACAAATACCACTATTGATGCTTAGTAATATTAATCCCAAAATGAGATAAAAAAACAAGAATACTTTTTGTGAGCAGGGACTAATAACAAACCACATGATGCACTTTAAAATCTACAATGCTGAAACATAGAGCATGCCGCACAGACTGTTGTTGCATTTAATTTTACGAAAGGCTCATAACATATAAGTCCTTGTAATCCACAAACAATATATAGTAGATTTGAGTCACAATGAATACTGAGTGCTCACAGTCATGTATTTTAGACCATATAATAAAAAGAAACTAAATCAAAACTCGCCTGGTCCGTAGCAATACTAATTCACATAACTACATAATTAGTTAGATTCTCATAGTCCATCACTTTCTCAAGGTACCACTACCACTAACGAGTATGAAACAAAAACATACAAATTACCCACTACCAAATCCAAATGGACTAAAAATAAGCACACTGCTAAGTTATGCTACCAACCAAACATCAGTATAGTAATTATTATAGCTGTAGATGTATAATCTTTAAATAGTTGAAGACATCCATTTGAAATTTAGCCAACGTAAGGATACCAAAACAACAATTACCACAGTATCATATTCATATACATCTATATACTTCTTTCAATTGAAAATTTAGTTTAGCACAAATAGTAGCATTAATTTAGTCCAAGTCCGAAGGAACGCCGCAACTTGAGAACTGATAGAAAATATAGATTTGTATTCTTTTTACTTTATGCTTAATATAAAATCTACCAGTTTTACAATTATCCAAATAGCACACATATGTATATCATTTAACGTAGTCACCAATTGCGATACTCATGTCATGGAGGTCTAGATAGTTAAATTCACGGGGGACAGAAGCATAGAAAACCTTATAGCACGAATTCGATGAAAAACTGAACAAGTGTCAAGGAAGAATTGATGTTGTTCTTTTCTTGGGTCTTTTACTGAACAGTTTTACAATACTCATGTTGTTTTATTGACATTAAGAACATATTTAGGAAAACCCCAAATTTAACATGAGGAACTCTAGCTCTGAAATTTGGAACACTAACTTATCAATTTACAAAATTTAAAATTAAAAGTTGTGAAATTGACATAAATTATAACTTATAAAAGAATCATCAAGGGCGGTGACACAAACCCATCAATTGTTAAGATTTACCTTGATCGTTGAGTAAAGAGAATGATTACTTCAAACAACTTCCAGTTGAGGAACGGGAAGAAGAATTCTTCCATGTCGTGCATGAAATCAGTCAACCCAATCAACATTTGCAGCTCACTATGAAGCTAACTCATGCAAGAAAATTTTCAGTTTTTGTTCCTTAAGTTTCAGCAGCAGAGAGGAAAGGAGAAAAAAAGGAAGAAGAAGAAGAAGAAGAAGAAAACCCCCAAACGAAAGTTCCTCAAAAAAAATCCGTAAAATTGCTAGAGAAGTAAGCTTAGGGTAAATAAGGACATAGAGAGTTCACCACTATATGCACACATGTGCTCTAAATGAAAGCCCTCTACTTAACATGTGTAAAGGATTATTAGGGCACCTAGTGCTAAGATTAAAACGAACTTTGTTATTTAAGCATTGTGC
The DNA here is from genome assembly GCA_023531435.1 of Papaver californicum. Lineage (NCBI taxonomy): Eukaryota > Viridiplantae > Streptophyta > Magnoliopsida > Ranunculales > Papaveraceae > Papaver > Papaver californicum. Next base: position 7,723,656 of record JAJJMC010015296.1, on the reverse strand, counting down.
AATTATTATTAAGGCGATCCAAAATTGGTAAAGGCACACGAATATTAGACTTTTAGGCACTCTAAGAATTTGGTTAATGAGTTTTGTTACATCTAAGTAAAAGTTTGGAGTGTCATATTAAATGTTAGGAACAAATGGCAATGTGTCTTTTTATGTGGCTAATGGGTAATATTTTATTCCCAAACAAGAACGATATTGTTCGGAGAAGTTGGCTAAAGGTATTTAGGGATTTGAATATACTCAGCAATTATGATTCGGGTTCATTCATTTATGGTCGTATGTTATGGAGTTTGAGTAAGGGGATAACACAAGAGAAGGGTGACCTCCGGTTTTTTTGTTATCTATTAATGGTAAACATATTCATACTGATAGGTTCACAATTCACATAATTCTAGTGTCAAATCCATACTAATATTTGTTATAATTCTTACATATTACTTTTTATTACTCTTGTTTTCTATATTATGTGTTATATTAGGTGAATCATCCAAAAAGGAGTTACAAAGAGAAAATAAGCAAGGAAGTTGAAATCTACAAGTGGAGAAGAGCCAAATACCAAATTAAAATCGTTCAAATACAATATTTCTTATCATCATCTTGAAGAGAATTTAAAGACAAATCCAACGCAAAAAGAATAAGGTTATTCTGAGTTCGTATGAGGAAGTTATGAGCAAAAAAGCCGGAAAAAAAAGAAGTAAACGGACATAAAAATAATCGGGAGATAATGAGGTGTCCGAGACTACCGATTATGGACGGATTTTGGAACATAAAACTCTGTATAATCTGTAAAAATAATCGATAAAAAGTGGTGAATGAGACTACCGATTATGACTCGACGGGAGCCACTTCTAAAGCAAGGAAACATTATTAGGGAAGAATTCTAAACCCTAGAAGGAGAGGAGACTTGAGGGTCAAGCATTGAAAGATATAAAAGAAGACATCTTAGGCTCAAACAAGAGATCATACATATATTCTAGATCTACTCTACCTCTCATATCACAACTTCTACATAAAAAGCCTAGGGTTTACACCTTTAGGGGAAACCATTCTTCTTTGTCATATAAGTAGTTAAACCTTTTGTTGATTGAGGATGAATTCAATTTTCTAATCATGAAGCTTTATTAGTTAATACAAGTTTGTTTGAAGTTATTAGCATCATTGTTTGTTTTCACTATATCTAGGGTTTATGATTGATTTCTTAGATTGTTCGGATTGCACGCTAGGTTAAGCTATTGATCATTCTATTACTAGTAGAGAGTTGAGTGATCCGTAATTGTCGATCACCTTCTATACAAGAAGAGAACGTGAGACCTTGCAGAGGTATTCTGTGAAGCAATCGTGTGTGAAGACAACACTAGCAAGTGGACTGAGCGTACTGAGTCTAACTACTAGGATCAAACCTAAATTTACAAATCTTAAAGAGTTCGATCGAGTTACACCTTGTAAGCGTACCTCAAGGAGGCTCAGTTGGATAGAATCTGGTGACTAAGCGTACCTGTTATCCGGTGATATAAGGAGTTTTGGGGATAGCTACGCCTACCTGTTATTCTACGGTTGGTGATGAATGATTCTGACAAAAGATAGATAATTATACTAATTCATTCAACGTTTGGTAAAGGATAAGGAATCCCTAATCATCCTTTCTTCTTATTTTTATTCTTTTTAATTATTTTAAACAAACAACCCCCCTTTTTAGTATTTATTCTAGTTTTTCTAATCTAAATAATATCTCAATTACACAGCTCTCTGTGGGAACGATCCTTACTACCACTATATTACTAGTTAATTAGTTGGAAATATCTTAAGTAATTTGTTGCACTTACGACACGCATCACATACCCACACTTACATATATTTATTTTTTATTGTTGAACTTTAGCCGTCAATAAACTTTAAATGTTTGTGGTTTTGCATCATTGGTTTTGGGCATATTTCTGATGTTTATATCCCAACATAACTTCCATGAGCAAGGAAGATTTTGATCCATAGTCGACTAGTCTGTTATATAATGACACACAAAGACAGAAAGGAAGAGGTAAACAATATGATACTGGTAGCTATTTAATATTAGTAATTGGTAACCAGATATACAACATCCCCATATTTTCAACAACATGGATGTCGTGGTTGGAAATTCGATGGCAATATAAGAAAAAGATGAAAAATACAAGAAGCATTTCTGAATGACATAAAGTTTTTCTATGAGCCACGTGGGAGTTCCATCGTGTACTTGGGAGAACGATGTCTCAGACAAGATGTTGGAATTACATTAGTACCGGTAGATCTACCTGACACATTGATAAACATCGTTAACGACTACTTGTACATAAACTTGATGGCTTAAAATACCAAGAGGTTCATGATCCGGAGTACTCTGAGTTTTAGAGTCAAAACTCTGTTGAAAGATACTCCTCGATTATTGAACACTAAGGAAATAGAGATGTATATTGTTCACAAGGTCCTAATGCTTTTGTTAGTCACCCACCGGAGTGAAGGAAATCCATATATACACAAGAGTTGATGTCAATAATTGGTGTATGTGGAATATCCTTTCCTCTAAGTGCAAGAAACTCTTTATGTCAAATTTGTCGACGAGCATTTTTTGTTTCGTTCAGGAGATATATTAGAAATGAGTATTTGATTAAAGTTGACAAACCCAATTATAATGTCAACTAAGGTACAAATGTGAGTATCAGTTGTCTTATTAATACTTTTATGTTATCTTTATAATGTGGTTTATTGCCAAAATGAGAAATTAATCTTTTTTGGTGTTTGCAGAAGATGTGATACCGATAGGTAGAGGAAAATCAACATCAACGCTCGACTATACAAAAGAATTACAACATTGACTTCATCCCAAAGAAAGCTTACCATCCCATATTTATTTTGTCCTACCGTATGAAAGACACCATACGAGTGAGTCGTCGGCGAAACCAGGACATAGTAGTGGGGATAGTGATCAGGAAGATCGTCTCATTCTTATGTATTGAACAATAAATAAGACCAGTTTTACCATCTCGTGATGAGTCTCAATATCCCCCTCAACTAGGGAAACATATCAAGTACATGGTTATGCACCTGAAGAAGTAGACCCAAGTCATCCATGCATCAACAAATTATAATGTGGAAGTTGATCCATTTTTAAGAAAATATCAGGGTTCATATCGTAGATTTTAGATCACAATGTTTGTTATTTCCTTATTTTGAATTTTAGATTATGTAATGTAAGTACTTCAAACAGGCTAATGGTGTTATCTAGTTTTAATATTAATGAATCAAAATATACCACAATCACTTAATCTAGTTCCAATGACAATAGTTTTAGAGAACGACTAATTTTACTGTTTAACGGATAGTTTTCGCTTCAAAATACTTTGGTGATTTATCTATATAATAGAACTCATTCTCCAATGAAATTTTCCAAATATTGTATTTTATTTGCAACATAAACAAAAAATGCAGCGATGCGCCGATGAAGAAGATATTGAACTTGTTCAAGCCTGGATATCGGTTACAAATGATCCTGCTTCTATAAACCAACTACACAACCGTTTTTAGGTCTATTTATTTGAAACATTTGATACGCTAATGGGCAATAAAAAGGATAGTACTAAACAATCTCTTCAACAAAGATTCAATTGCATCAACAGTGAGGAGAAAGTATTTACCGCGATTCAGTTTGAAGTTAATATACGAAATCCGGGGATATATATATGAAGAACGGATGGGTATATGAATATAAGGGATAATTAGTTTTTAGGTTATATTTTAAAGTTAGCATAGCTAACTTATTTTTACTTTATTTTTTCAGCAAATTGTAGTTGGCTTAGAATATTCTGAAGAGAAAGGAAAAGAATTTGAGTACGATGAATGTTATGAACTCTTGAAAGAAAATCTTGCAGGCTACAATCCTGGTGAATGAATATTTGAATGTAATGTCTTTCCCTTATATACTCTTCAAAAGTCAATTAAGAGATTATACACTTCTTTAAAATATTGTTAAAGTATAAGCGAATTACTAAATCCTTAATTTTAATCCCAATTTCTTAGGAATCACGGTTACACGTAGCATGTCCAACAAGCCTTTTAACCCACCGGGTGGCCCTAGTGGACTATTTTAGTCTCGTGAGGTTTTACTGACAATGCGGCCACAAAATGTAGACCAAAAGTTGTCTTAATATTCAATTCCATCTTCAGGAGGATCGTGGGGTGTAAAGCTCCAAAAATCCATCCTTAATGATTACGTAATATTCATAAAATTCGAATTCTCTAGCGGTTTTTCAAAGTAATATCTCCTTCCAAGTTCCTCCTGGAGAAAATAAGCATGAACTAGTTTGGTGATTAAATAGAAGAACAATATCTTAAGATATGTAAAGAAAATTAAAATCCCTTACAATGATTTCAACTGTCATTTGAGGATATCTGGTTATGTATAATTGTTTTAGGATAGCTACATTCAATCTTACTTCTTTTTTAATAACATCAACCCTATTTTGTATAACTGTCCTAGTTCTTTGATAAAAATTCACAAAATCTTGAATATAATTGTTGTACACATGCTCCCAAAATTTAACATCCAAAACTAGGTGGTGTAGGGCATCAAGTTGAAGTTCAGCATTCACCCAAGCTCGGGTAAATTATACATCTTCTTTTACAGAATTCAAAGTTATACTCATAAAGATATTCTCAGAAACTTTAAGAGGAGATGCAAAGATATTTTTAGTGGAGATCGAAATGATAAATGTTATGATTTTGGTGTGTGTGTTCTGGTAGAGATCTGTTTCAATTTATATGATTTTTTTTTCAAGTAGCCGTTAGGAAATGGTAGTTGGAGAATCGTTGTGTTGTAGGATTCAATGAGATGTAAAAAAATTAAAATTGATATATAATTATTGAAATTTTAGTAGTAGAGGGAGATAAAATATAGACTTTGTGTGGTATGATTCAATAAGTACAAACAACAACTAGATTACAAATTTAGTTCAATAAAAACATTAAGAACTAACTTATTCACTTAAGAGAATTTACATTGTTTGGGGTACTGCTAAACTTAAGCAAATTACTAATTATTGATTATATGTCTAACTCACTTTTGTAGGAATCACGGTTACACTTAGCATGTGCAACAAGCCATTTATCTCCCAGGTGACCCTATAGTGGACGAGTTTATTCTCGCGAGGGTTTACAGAATATGTACCCTCAAAATATACACCAGAAGTTGTCTTAATCTCCGACTCCATCTTCGAGAGGATCGGTGGGTATAAGTTACATGTTAATTTTTGGATAGTTGCATTTAAAGATAAGGTGGCATTCATAAAATTTGAATTTTCTATCGTTATCCAGAAAGTAGATATATTTGGCAATTTCTTTCTACATAAAACAAACGTAAAGAGATAGTTTGGTGTTTACTTGGAATAACAATATTTTAAGAAATGTAAGTAATAAAAAAGAACTTATAGTTCTTTCAACTGTCATCTGAGGGGCTCTATAACCATAAATGTTTTTTTGGATTTCAACATAATTTGTTACTGTCGTTTTTACTGGAACAAGCCTAACTTTAATAATTTTCCTCCTTCTTCAATGAATATTCACAAATTGTTGTAGAAATTTTTTGTGCACCATCCCCAAAACATCGTTAATAGTCAAAATTCGATCTTGTACTACATTTGGTAGAAATACAACATTTACATAAGCTTTGGTGATTGCAATATCTTCTTCTATAGAATACAAAGACATAAGAGAAGATGCAAAGAGATTTTTAGGGGAGAAAAATGATAAATGTTATGATTTCGGTGTGTATTGTTTTGAGGAGAGTAATACAATTTATAAGAAGTTTTTCAAAAGTAGCCGTTGGAGAGTCGTTGTAAAATTAAATGAGATCAAAAAATAATTGAACTCGAATGTTAAAAATTGAATTCTTTATTGGAATTTAAGTTGTAGAAGAACAGAAAATACAGTCGTTTGTATTACTAAAAATATGGATACAACTAGATTACGGTTCACTTAAATAAATAAATAAAAAGAAACTATTACATTAAAATATAACATATTTAATAATTAAAATGTAACATCAATGACTTAAAACTAACAACTTATAATCAGTAAACATAATAATTTCATAACGAGGAGGTCGGTTTTTATGTCCATGGGGATACTGGTAGTACGGGTGTTGTGGTGGTAGTGGAGGAACTTCATGTGCATTCAAATTTCGCAAAATAACTTCTTCTTTAATTTCAAAGTATTTTTCTTGCATGTGGGGCCAACGTTGAGATATCGTTTTCCATTACACGCCTTTTCTCCATTTCCTCGTTGAGAAGAATTTGTTCTTGTTGTGTTGTTATCGAATTATGCAAAATTTTGTATTGTTGTTGTTGATGAGGTTCACTCGTAATTCGTGCTTCTTTAAAATATTCAATAAGCTTAAGATTGCATCGCTCATAAGTGATTCTTGCGATGATGGTGTAAGGGGTGTGCTTGATTGAGAGACCCTTTTCTTGTATTTGGCCTTTTAAGTTGAGCTTTTGACTTATGTTTATCGAGGTATGTTGTGGTATTTTTTTCATCACAAAAAAAAACGATCTAAGCATTGTATATTGCTTAGTAGTAGTTAAATTTCCTTGTGAAATAGGGATGCCACAAGGAATGCTAAACGAGTTTGTAAATTGATTTATAAATGGGGTTTGAGGAACTGGGTTTGAAGAAGGATTTTGGGTATTAGGGGATTGACTTGAAAAAAATATTTTGGGTATTGGGATGCCAATAGAGAAATACATACATCCTCATCAATATCCGCGTCTTTATTTTGATCCTCTATTACATATTCAAAGTCTTCAAATAACTGATATTCTGCATCATGATTGAAAGGTCTGTTGTTTTCATTGAAAAATTCATTACTCACTATTAGATACTGCATTAATTTAAATGAAGCATAAGTTGTTAAAAAAAAAATACAAACAAAAACTAATTAAAACAATTGTTGTGAACAAGTTTAGATGACTTACCCGGTTATTATAATTCAAGTTTGGATTATTTGTGTTATATATTGAAAGACAGTCAGAAAGTTTATTCACTTCAACCTTGGTAATGCTAAATTTACTTCTAAAAAAATTATTATCCTCAGAACAAGTTCCTTCTTTCCGTAGAAACAAAATGCATGTCTTATGTAGGAGAGTATTTCTTTCTTTAAAAAAATCCGATATTTTTGTTCACAAAAGAGATGGAGAAGAAAATGGAAGAAAAAAAGTTTACGAAGATGATTTGAAAAAATTTGAGTGGAAAATCAAGTTGTAAGAAGATGATTTAGAGTGATTTGAAAAGAAAAACAATTTTCTATGTATAAACAGTTTTCTCGAAAAAAAATAATTAAAATAGCCGTTAGGATCCGATGGTGAAGAACATAGAACCGTTAAAAATAATGGATGGTCAAGATCGTATGTGAGAGAGATGTAACAAAAGAAAAAGATTAAACGAATATTAATATAGAGATAAAGACTTAGTTCCGTAAGTATTATGATGAAAACTCTGGTATTAATTATCGAAACTTTAGCTAGAATTGGGCATAGGTCTATTCTCTTCACTAGTTCAACTTTTAACTGCATTATAGATAAGAAATATGTTATATTATTTATGCTCGGCTAAAATGTAGCTAAAACTAAACGAAACATGTAATGCTCGGTCTTATAAACATTTATCATTGACTTTAACATACTAGAACGAATAAGAAACTAACACAGTATTTGTCTAGTGAGGAGTGTTATTGTTGTTTCCTTCCCATAGAATTTGCTTGGATCCATGCTTCACATTTTCTAGTGTTTTTACCCAGTGAATATTCCCCATTCCACTATCTGCTATCTACTACTTTATCTTTCCTTCAGGCTTCAAGGATTTTGATTAAGTTAGTGGTACGAAATAATCTTGTACATGCATTTGAATCCGACTACATAAAACAAGTCAGACAAGACGTCACAAAACTCGGATAGCTCACTTACACTCACACGTGGTAGATACACCGCTGGTGTGACACACACCTGCCCATTATATTAACATTTAAAATCTCAGAAGCTTCTACGTCGTCTCATTATCCTCCAAAGACGGAAATCGCATTGTTTTGATTTTTCGTTTGACTTTTTTCAGATCTTAAGGGGTAATGCAGTACTTGGACTTTATATACGTTTTTTTAATTTTTAAAGTGAAATACTTGGACTTTGTTGATTATATGTATAATTGTAATTAATGAAGAAGCGACTAATTGTTTCTATACCTTACAAGAACTTCTTGTTCTTCTAATTACCCTTAGTTAATTGGTCTCCATGGGAAAACATCACTCAATCAGCTTACAACAACTTCCCATTGATGTCGATGGGAGGAATTGTCGAATTCAACATAAACATAACAATCTTACTAACATTGCTATTCGTAATCTACCCCCTCTTTTGTTAATAACCTCAATTATCATCACATTTGTTCTTCTAAACGGTGCTCCTTTACGCAATACAAATAATGACCCTTCATATCTACTAGTACCAACCTCTTCTAATTCCTCATCACCAGTAGTACTTCCATCTTCAATTACTCCATCTGCTGCTTCTTCTTCTCCACGAGATGCAGTCGACGAAGGGTTGAGAATAAGTTTGGCCCCAACTAGTGAGAATAAGCAGAAATGCGATCTTTTTACGGGTATATGGGTTTGGGACGAAGAAAATGCTCCATATTATACTAACGAAACATGTTCAGCAATACATGAGCAACAGAATTGCATGAAGTACGGAAAACCAAACTTGGATTTCACCAAATGGAGATGGAAACCAGATGGATGTGAACTACCCATTTTCGATCCAGTGGGATTTTTGGAGCTTTTAAGAGGAAAGTCTCTGGCATTTATTGGAGATTCTGTTGGAAGAAATCAGTTGGCTTCTTTGGTGTGCCTCCTTGCCAAGGTACTACTTTGTAATGTTTGAAACACTCTTTTTTTTTTTTTTAATGTGTTGGTTGACACCCTGTGATAAAAGAACATATTCTCGCATACATATAATGAAAATCATCTTGCTTTAGGAACAACTTTAGTGATTCATTAGTTTGGGAAGGCAATGTGATCTGCCGTGATAATTAAGTAGCTGCCGGATCGTTTCTACTTGGCATAAACCTTGAACAGATTGATCCCATGTGTTTAGGAATTACTGTACAGCTATGTTCAGATTAAAATCTCATACATGTAGCTTTGATTCTTCTTGGAATTTCAGGTAGGGTATCCAGAGGACCATTCCGATTCACCAGAGCCTCAAACCAAACGGGTAGTCTACACAAACTACAACTTCACCTTGTCCTTGTTTTGGTCACCATATCTTGTGAAAACAAAAGAAAATGGTCCAACTAACAGCGGTTCACCACTGAATGTCTACCTCGATGAATTCGATACCGGATGGACTTCACAAATCGAAAATTATGATTACATAATTTTGTCTGCTGGACACTGGTTCTTTCGTCCGGCGATGTTCTACGAGAGTGGTAAACTTATTGGTTGTTTATACTGTGATGATAATAACGTCAAACATTTTGATCCGACATATGGTTATGGAAGAGCTTTTGCAACCTCATTCAGAGCGGTTAACAGCTTAGAAAATTTCAAGGGTATAGCATTCTTAAGAACGTTCTCACCATCGCATTTTGAAGGTGGATCATGGAATGAAGGTGGGAATTGCATAAAGACAAAACCATTTATGAGTAATAAGACGCAATTATATGATCAAGATCTCAAGATGTATACGACTCAATTGGAGGAGTTTAAGGTTGCAGAAAGAGAGGGAGTCCAGAAGAATTTAGGGATCGCCAACAATTTTAGATTGCTTGATACAACTCAGATATTGTGGCTGAGACCAGATGGACATCCAAGTAGTTATTGGCACAAGAAAGAAGAGGTTGACAAGTACAATGATTGTGTGCATTGGTGTTTGCCTGGCCCTATTGATACTTTGAATGATTTCTTGTTTGAGATGTTGAAGATCGAAACTAATTGAAAGATTATGTGATAGAAGTCTTTTTTTTTTTTTTTGAGTGACTGAAAATCATTAGTCTTATTTGATTTAAGGGTAAACTGATTTTATTTTATATTTTGAGTGACTGAAGTTAGTCAAATCAGTTCTGATTATTACTAAAATCCTAGATACTTTCAACAATATTGAAACAATACAGGGGACTGTTGGGCCACCCATCGTTATTGTTAACGTCAGCAGAAGAAGATGGAGATTTTTATTCGTGGATGCATGACTAACAAGTGCTTGACTTATGATTATCACAAATGCAAAGGTTTTAATGACATAAAGATTCATTTATCAAGCATTCAAGGCACAGGTAAATAGCCTAAAACACATAAAAGGCGTTTTGTATTAAGTTCATCAGACATAATTCTGTACTTCCATGTACAAAGTCGTAATCTTAGAGCAATTGGTAATGAATATAGGGACGATCTATATATCAAACTCTTCGTATGGATGTTCTTTACAACATATCAAAATTTCATATTAATCGGATACACGAGATAAGAGATATGATCGAAACATCCAACTAAGTCAGAGCTGAAAAATTCCTGAATTCTTCCTGTCTTCTGTCTGTTTGGCCTTTTTGAGGCCCTGAATGAACTCAAAACTTAAATTCCTCCTAAGCGGGAGATAAACCATCTCTTGGGCATGAAAAATTTGGAGTAGATCACTGAAAACGGACTCCGTATGAAGATTTTACAATAGATGACTATACGATTCTTCGTTTATTCACATAAATTTCATTCAATCAATCATCTCAGGAGAACGAAGATATTATCAAAAAACCTAACTAAATATATATTTATTTAAAGAAACCCTGGCTCAACCAACAACTGCATTGAACAAATATGCTTAATCCTAAAAGAAGTAATCATAATTATGAAAGTAAAGTTGCTTATGCATTAAAGAAAGACATGGTAATTGTTGCACTGGTGATTCTAGTCAGATTCATCATCATCTTCTTTTGAAGTCTTCACGACTTTCAGAGTCTCCCTCGGAATTCGTAAATCCCTCAGACTCTTCTTCAGAACTCTTTTCAGGCTCTTCGTTCATGGCTTCTTCCAAGTCTCCTTTATGATATCCTTCAATCATGTCTGAATAATCCTATTTACCACGTTCAAGAAGAAGATCATACCGATAACGTTTATCTAATGCTTCATTAGGAGGATACGGCTCGGATTCAATAACAATAAGCTCCCGGTCGGAAGATTGTTCATCTGCATCAGAGTCAGAAGCTACGCCATCAGCATGAGCATTTTTCTTTTGATTGTCCTGTGCAAGTCTCATATGTTCAAGTCAACGTCGCTTCTTCTCGTACTTAGCAAACCTCCTAGCTTCCGAAGAGGTCAGCTTCAATCTCTTATATCTGATTTTCCTTTCTTCTTCCGAAGAATCCGAATTAGAATAATAACCTGGAGGCACCATAACCTAAAAAAAAAGGATTCAAAGCATAAAGCAATTGGAATCTTCTGATCATAAAAGTTGTGAACAACTATTCACGCAAAAAAAAAAAAAACAAAAAAAAAATTACCTGGAAGTTGGCTAGTACTGTCGCCGACAGTTGATTGGCCGATGATGACGCCGGCGATAGAGCTTTTAATGCTCGGTGATGGAATAGAAAGAGAGAAGGTCTGCTCGAAGGTGATGGAGAGAAAAAAAAATATAATAGGGTTTACTCCCCTTTTATAGTAATTAATTTCCAAATCTTGGTCAAACAGTATAATCGAAGAAATGATATGATTTTGTATATGTTACTGACCCGGCATCGAAAGCATAAAATATATATTTTATATTCCGCAAGAGAATTAAAATATATAATGTTCGTAACAGGCGTCTCACATTGATCATGTATTCTCTTTAAAAAAATACACATGTAATATTAGAGCCTCGTCCGTATGAGCTTTCAATGTTCTAGATACAATCTTAGTATTGTACAACTCAGTGTTCACTCCTCGAAAATAATAGGACAACTCCTAGATGAATTAATCACTAGTATAGAGCAACATTGTCCTCATAATATCGTTGGTGCTGATCATAACTCTTTCCCAGAAGATTTCTGACTATACATAATAAACATCTAGAACGTTGTTCCTAAGTGGATGTCAACGCTCCTGGATAGATTTTCTACTAATATAGAGCAACTTAATTCCTTTTTATATTCCCTGGTTGAATGTTTAGAGTGACTTTACATCAATATTCAAATTTAAAATGAATGATATTGATATATCATAACGCATAACAAGTTGCGTACAAATGCACTAAGGTGAAACATCATATCTTTGTGTGATCAGTAAGTCACTATCATACCAAATGCAAAACTAAAGATCTAATCATCATTGATCGATCACAATTAACATATTATCAATGTTGGTTGCATTGAAAACCCCAACATTGGTTGAAACATAACAAAACCCTAGTTTTTGTTAACACTCAGTTTCTAATACATCATCATAATCACCTTGCAAAAACGTGACAATGGGTATGGAATGGGGTAAAATATTATAAACAACATATGTTTCCCTATATGTCTACTACGACATACTAAAAGGGCATCCCATTCCCTTTTCTCTTAAGTTTTACCTTTTATTTTAGGGTTCCTAATCTCTTAAAACTCCTTGTCTCTTCTACTAGCTACACACAACAAGGTCATGCAATCAGCAAGGTCCTGCACTCAGAAAGGTCCTACAATCAGCATGGTCCTGCAATCACTTAATATATATACATTAAAATACCATTATTTTAGTATTCCTAAATTTTTCTTTTTTCTCTAGTTAGTCCTTGTATTAATATTATTATTAAAAATATGTCAAAATACTGTAAGCGACTATATAATAGACGAAGCATGGAGTCGTGACTACCAAGTTCGTTCTCTCACTAAACTGTGTAACCACTTTGGTCGGTCACTCCATACCACCATGGGCGGTCCATGTTACCACCCTGGTCGGTCCCTCTATACCACCCTGGTCGGTCTTTCTCTCTTGATCGGTCCCTCAATCACTCTTTGGTCCTTCTACCAACAATATTCTGAATTTTTTTACTTTGTCACTCACGGTATGACGAAACTAAAATTATTTCACAATTACTAACGCTAGTATTTGCATGAACCTATCGTTTATATAAGCCTAGCGCTCACACAAACTTAACACTTACACGAGTATAGCACTCACACAAACACAACGCTCGCATGGAATAGTGCTTGCATGACATTGCAACTCACACAACATCCAAGGTCATACAATTATATTGTTGCCTCAATTAGTACAATGATATGTTTCAATTAAACTCTCAAACACAACGATGTATCATTGCTAGACTCAGCAATGTGCTAGTCTCAGCAATGTGCTAGTCTCATCAATATATCCGTCTCAACAACAAGTTATACTCCGCAACATGTTAGACTCATCAATATGCTAAGACTACCATTCTAATTAAGTCAACAACTGACCAAATAATATATGTCTATAAAATAGACTCAAACCATGTTCGAGACATCAACAGTCACATGGGGGGATATTCACTAGGGTTTTGGTCTGGCGGCCTACAGCACGTGCGGTGTAACAATACACCCACGACGAGAAAGTATAAAAGTCGTGTCGGCAGTTGAAGGAGTAAATGGAATAGTTGTCTTACAACAGTCAAGTCCCACTAATATAATGGAGTCGGTTTTCAACATGATCTCCACTTCTGTACTCTCCCACTCATCTGCAACTGTTACTACTTACAAGATCAATGTGTTAACTTCCACTTCTATAAATAGGTTCTTCAACCTATCGACAAAGGACAGAAGAATTTTATCTCAACATCACTTGAATGATCACAGAGCTATCATCTTAGAGATTCTAAAAAAACTCACTTTCGTCTTCACAACAGTTCAACACATCTCATCACCATTGACATTCAATCTCATTGATCTCAATACTTTCTCTTCTTCCCTCTCTACAGATCACCCCTTCTCTTTCCTTTGTGACTGAAGCGAAATTGGAACGGTAATTTCTTGATTTAGACCAATTTCGTACAGATTGATCTCTCGAATCGTAAAAGTACTTCTATAGTACAAATGTTTAGTATTTAAACGATTTTTTCTTCAATCAATTCACTCATTCGAACGATTAGCTTCGACTAACAACAACCTACTCCATCACTTTCTATTTTTACCCTCAAATCGTTTTTACCCACAAACAAGTGCACCTTACGATTTTCTTGGTCTACATTCTTCAACCCCACTAAAGGAAGTTTTAGTAATATCATCTTCAACTAGGACTTAATTTTTTGGTGATTTATAATTATTTGTTGGATTATTTATATTTTAGTATCTAGATTTTGACCAGAATTTGTTGATTTAATTTATTTATTTCATCAGATAATTTAGGTTTTTAATCAAAAGGGGAGGATAATCCGATAATACTTTAATTTCAAGGGTAATATAGACACTTGCTAGTTACTAGAACACCTTTAGCTAACTACCTGGACATTATAATCCTATAAGAGCCCCTTTACATTTTTGTTGGAGCCTTTGGAACAGGTTTCTAATTAACAAATAAAAATAAATAAATAACTTGCAACTTACTGGGTCTTGGTACACAAAGTCCAACTGTATGACTGTATCAGGCCCAGAATCCAATTTAAATGCAACTTGCAATTGCTAAACCCAAACATCGCGTCTCACTGTCCAAACCAAAATTTACCGTTTCCCAAACGAATACAACTTCTGCAGTTTCCAAAAACAGCCATACTTCCTGATTCTAGACTTTTAACTGGTTTTGGTTTCTTGAAGTTCAAGTTTAAGCATCCTCACAAAGTCTATATATATCAGCGGACAAAGGTGTTGGATTCTCACGTTCGATTCTTTCACTCTTTGCTTTTTTTTCTCTGCTCGACCAATTTTTCTTAGTTTTCTTTCTCACTTTTTTTTTCGATTGATCATGCCGACTTCGAAGATGGTAACCTTGAGAAGTTCTGAAGATAAAGAATTTGTGGTTGAAGAAGCTGTTGCTCTTCAATCTGAAACCATTAAGCATATGATTGAAGACGATTGTGCTGATAACGGGATTCCTATACCCAATGTA
This sequence comes from Papaver californicum, assembly GCA_023531435.1. NCBI lineage: Eukaryota > Viridiplantae > Streptophyta > Magnoliopsida > Ranunculales > Papaveraceae > Papaver > Papaver californicum. Next base: position 7,708,556 of record JAJJMC010015296.1, on the reverse strand, counting down.
ACAAGCAAGATTTTGGATAAAGTTCTTGAATATTGCAAGAAACATGTTGTTGAAATTCCTAAAGGGGGAGATGGTAAAGTTGAGGATCAAGAGCTTCAGAACTGGGATGCGGAGTTTGTTAAAGTCGATCAAGCTACATTGTTTAAAATTATTTTGGCTGCAGATTATCTGGATATTAAGAACTTGCTGGATTTGACTTGCCAGGCAGTAGCGGATATGATCAAGGGAAAGACAGCAGCGGAGATCTGCAGGATGTTCAACGTCAAGAATGGCTTCACCCCTGAGGTAGAGGAAGAGATCAGGAAGGAGAACCAATGGGCTTTCGATAATTAAACCAGTATCTAGGTTTCTTTTTTTTTCTTTTATGTTATTAATTCAAGCATATGTGTGCATGGTTATTGTTATGTTTTAGACAATTTTTATTTGAATATTAAGATCTCAAGTGCTTTGAGTTTAATTGCATGTGTTTTGTTCTTGTTTTCTTCTTGTTCAGTAAAGATTAGAGATTTTAGAATAAGTAAACTAGTACATCCCATATCAAACAGTCAAATGCAAGCTATTAGGGGGATACCATCTGTAAACCACTTTGCACCAGGACTCTTTCATGAAACTCCACCATAGATAGGTAAGAGGAATGGTGGTAGCATCCTAAAGGCATGTGCATCAATAAATCCTTTGTAAGTAGGAAAAACATAGATTTCCAAGAGCATTGCCAGAGCAGTTCCTACAATGAAAACTAACAACTTTCCTCGTGATGGATGACAACTGAGACCAACCCAAACAGCCCATATGAGATGTTGTGCCACACCCATCTAAAGACATACATTGTTCAACCCTACAACATTGCAGAGGTGGTCGTGAATCAAGTTAGCTCATGTGCATTCAAATCACGTGCACTGAAGACAGTTAAAAGACCAAGTCATCAACAAGATTGTGTAACCTAGCTAGATAAGCTAGAGCTATTCAAGATAATTAGTAAATTGTTATCTCTAGGGTTTACTGATTCTTCTATTATCCCTATAAAATAGGAATGTTAATATAAAAGTATCTTAGAAAATTCTGATGATCAATATATTTCATCCTACGGAATTTCTCAGTGGAAGTCGGTCATTAGTGTCGAACCATTTTAATCTTTGTCTCTCATCGATCTATAATTTTCATACTCTTACCATAAATCTACGTAAAAAGAACTCACAACGTTGAATTCATAAGCATAAAGCAAAGTAAAGCAACACCCAGTCTCTCTACTTTGAAATGCAATTGCTATACTAGTGAATGTACTGTGACAACAAAACCAACCAAATCAACAACAATTATCTCCCAGACTTAGATCATAATAATCAGGGAAATAAGAGTTTTTATAAAACAAAACTAAGACCATTAATAAAGAAAACATAAGGCAGGAATGTAAGATAGCATGGTGTTTAAAAGAAAAATCACAAAATGAACCCCTAAAACTGATAATCACAAAAAAAAAAATAAAAAAAAAATGAATAGTTACCTGAATCGTTGTCTCAGCGTCATCGATTGTATCACAAATCAATGGAGTGAAAATTCGTGAGAAATTTCTACTCGGCATCTCCACAAACAGTCGAAGTGTGTTAGGTTTGGTCTCTCACAGTAACCAAAAGAAGAACACAATGCTAAGCTCTATTTGGAATCAAAATTTGTGAAAGAGTAAATATCTCTATTAGTTTCGAATACAGCTCTGTTCCAAAAAAGAATCCTCCCCATATCAGGGGTGCAAAATAGACTTAAATAGACAATTTTCTACCCAAAAAAGAGTAGAAACATCTAAAATTGGACTTAGAGCCAGCTGGGCTGGACGTGCAGTTAAATACCCTTGATCTAAGCTAGCTCCGTCCTGGGTCTGGTAGCTCTAAAACTTCTTCTAATAGAGGAGGTTTAAGATCGAATCCATGTAATAAACATAAAACCTATACTAGTGCACTTAGATAGTAGTTCTAGGGACTATTGTACAATATAGTTAAAAAAAGGTGGAAGAATCAAAAAAACCCACGAGAATATACTTGTTAGATTGGGAACTATAAAAAATTAACTATGGACTATAAAAGGAGTCTAAAAGATGTTGAAAAACTAAGTTACCCTTACCACTAATACCTAAATCCAATTTCATTCTTATTTTTTTTATTACACAGTACCGTTGTCCCTAGAACTACTATCTAGGTACACTAACCTAAGATTTATGCTTATTAGTCTTCAAACCCAATACGGATGAAACTAATATCTAAAATCTAAAATAGAAAATATCAAGACAAAGTCGAAATTTGGGGCTATAATTAATGAGACTGGGTATGATTTTATACCTAATTTCAAATAGAGACTCCAAATTTATAAAAACGTTAGTGAAAAGTTATTAAGAAATTATTTTTTGACCATGACAACTATTCATGGTTTTGGAAATTCGTTATAGTCTTATTTGATTTAATAAATTATATCAGCTTATAATCGTCATGGTCTAACAATATCCACCATAATGGTAATATTTAAATTGTCATGATTCAAAAAATAAACCATGACGACTTTTCAATATCCTTTATGATAACTGTAAAGGTAAACACAACCCAACTCTTTGGTTGAAAAATGATCCAGCATCATCAATCATGACGACATAATTAGAGTTGTCGTGATCCAAAATGTAAACCATGACGACTGGAAAAGTAAATACTACCCAACTTTCTTGTTGAAAAACAAAATAGACTTTTGGTTTAAAAATTTGAACATGTCGACTGGTACATAGAAAACTTACATCACTATAATTATTTATAGTCGGCATAATCTGTTAGATAACCATGACAACTTTTCAAAAACACCATCAGTAGATGTCATGGTTATCCAAATTGACTGTGTCGACCGTTTATTAAAATTTGGGGGCTACCTTGTGTTGTCAAGGTATAAAAAAATTACTACCGCGGCGACTTTCTTCAGTCATCAAAATCATTTCATTATCGACCGTGACAATATTGGGTAAGTTGAATGTATAAAAATTCTTAACTCTTGTCATTATTCGACGAATTCTTATGATCATTTGACGATTATTTGCGGTAATAAAATCTTCATCCTACGTCATTTAGTTTTTCATTTGACTTAAAATAATTAGCACTTTTATTTCAGAATCGTTTCTAATGATAGTGTAGAGAGAATTTAATTTCTAAAACTAACTTTCAACTAACTAATATAATCTATATTAACTAAACTAATTAAATAAAGGGAAAATGGATGTATTGTCCAAGATTCCATAATTTATGGTTTTAGAGGACATGTAAAAATAAGGAATGGGTAAAATGGACACACAAAAAAACAAGATAATTATGTCCCTCATCTTTATATTTATTTCTTTTTTATCTTTTTTCTCTCCAATTTAAAGAAAAATTACAAAAACATTCATAACTTTCAAAATATATATCCGATTTTAATAGAACTTATATTTTTGAAAAGGGTTTTAAATTATCTACAAACAAGATCCATTGTTGATAGTAAATTCAAAAGTTCTTTTTTTCGAAAGAAAATAGCTAGGATGAAACTGGTTGCATCCTAAATTAAAATAAAATAGAAAAATTTATTCAAAAAATAGCTTGGATGAAACTGGATGCATCCTGTTTTAAACTAAGAAAATAAAAATATTCGAATAATAGCTAGGATGAAACTTGTTGCATTCTGGTTTAAAATAAAATTGAAAAAAAATATTCAAAAATAGCAATGATGAATCTGGTTGCATCCTAACTTGAATTTGTTTTCATCCATGTTTATACTTGTATGAAACTAGTATCATCATGCCCAAAACACTATCAAAAGATTGGTACATAGCTCAAAAGTGCTTGAGAAGAAGTAAATAAGCTAAACTAATTAAACAGGAAATTTGTAACATTTTTCTGGTGTTACAGATTAATTATTGCAACAAAACTGAAGATAAACGTTGTTGATTGGTTGAAGAAACCGTTGCAGCTGAAGATAAACATTGTAAACCTAAAGTTAAACGTTGTTGATCGGTTGAAGAAACCGTTGCCTTTTTTTGTTCTTCCCTCTTTTTTAGCAGCAGCACATGATTTTTCTGAATTGATTTTTTTCGCTCTTTTTAGCTTCCTGAGCTCGACCCAACCTTCCTAACCTCTTTTGTGACTCAACCAAACCTTTTTATACACCACATGAGCAAGAATTCCTGGATTGTTGATGGTGACAGCAACACGGGCTTTTTCCATAACGACATCTGAAAAAGTCGTTGTACAATACCTTTCTGAATTATTAGATGAAAATGGCAATTCCATATCTGATTAGGAGCAGCTCAGAAATATGGTTGTAACTTATTATGAGAAGAAGTTTAACTGTGATAATGAAATTATATATGAGGCTTTATTTAATGTTGATCATCCTTATATTTCTGCTGAAGAGAGTGCTGCTATAAACTCAATGCCTAAGACTGATGAGATTAAGAAAGCAGTTTTTGAACTTGGTGTTGATAGTTCACCTGGCCTTGATGGCTTTTCAGGCTGTTTTTATAGATTCTACTGGGAGATTATTCATGAAGATCTGATCAAGGCAATTCTTTTCTGCTGGCACAACAAATACATTCCCAATGAATTTAAAGGTATAATAGTCAAATGATTTAAAAATAAAGATATAAATTTGGATTAAATATCCAATTTAGGATATCAAAAAGATATTCAAAATTTTTTTGGATATTAAAAAAGTATTTTATTTTAGTTGTCTTTTGAACCCATAAATTAAACCAACTAACTATTAAATAAATTAATTCTAATTAAATAAGGATAGATAGATAAAATCACTTTAAATGACTTATTTTGTTTCTGGTACCTAGCTTTCAGTCAATTCTGATTAGTCCCCGATTTGGCGAGTAAAAATATAAATACAACTAAATTGGAAAATCCCAGTCAAAACTAAATTTTAAAAAACCAAAATTAACCTGGGTATCATTAAAGATTCTGCTTTTGTGTATGAATTGATTCAGTAAGAAAATGTTGTGCTAGAAAATAAGACTAAAAATGGGGTTAGTTTAGATTGTGGACTACTTTCATATTCGTGTAGAAAATGGTGGAGAAAGTGGGGGTTATTTTAATTGAAATTTCAAAAAAGGGTTAATCTTAAAGGTGTAAAGTGGTGTATATATGCTAATTATTAACTGTGTGAGACCACAATGAATGAAAAAGCTCTATTTCTAAATACTCTCACCACAATTCTTTACAACTTTCAAGTGTGGGCTTAGAGTATAATAAAGATATTGGTTCTCTATCTATTTGGACCTTTGTTCCCCCTACAAAGTGTTTTTGGTGCTAGAAATATAACTTGGGGCAGAGATATTCTAAGAGTCAAGACCAGCTTAAAGTTGGATGTTGGTGATGGGTCAAGTATTAATGTTCGGGAGGACAATTGGTTTGACACTAACTCTTTGGGTACCCTTGTTGATTCCATGCCTGATAATTTGAATTGTCTGAAGGTTAATGATTTATTTGATCCCAATCTGTGTCAGTGGAATCTCTCTTCCATAGAGGGCTTGATTTCTTTACATACTAGAGATCAGATCATGGCTATTTCTGTTGCTCTTTTGACACTACTATCATTGCATAACCATTTACTATCACCATCACAGTATAAATCATAAACTTTATATTTTATAAGGTCAAGTTCGGGAAAATTGGCTAGGTGGCAGGACAAACTAACCGTGTCAATATAGGAAAGTTAGTAAGCGATCTAGATTCTACCGAACGACAGAGTCTTGATAGAATTTAAGTCTTCGCCGACCAACTTCTCCGTCTATAAATACGTTAATTTTTACATAATTTTTTTACACTTTTTTTACATAATTTTTCTAAGTCTCGACTTAAAAATTCTTAAGTATTTATAATTTTTTCTCAAATGGTAGAAATTACAACTCAACTTGATTTGATAGTCCGACTTGATTTTTCCAGAGTCATACTTGTAGCTTGATATTAGCAAGATATGTGATGGTTATAAAAAAAATATAGAAAGATAAAAGCAAGAGTTCAAAGCAAAGAAAATTTGAAAGTTAACCATAATACTGGTCACAAAAACTAAGAAAAATCTTTTCAGGAGTACATCAATTGGAAATTACGTCAAATGAAGATAAACAGGATGCCAAAGATTGTCTGAGATTTTTATTAAAGTGTTTATTTAAGTTTTTATTGCCCAAGTTTATATCTTTTAAAAGAGCTTCATATAGTAAATTAGTTGAATATAAGAGAGATTTATATTTTTATATATTTTGAGTTATTTAATCAAATTATTCCACTTAATTATCCGTTTTAAAATCAAATTACATATAATTAAAATTATGCATTACATTAGAAGTGATTAATGTTAGATTATATAAAATCAAAAATAGTCGTTGGAGTTACAATAATGAAAGACCATGATCGAAATTAGAAATTATATAAGGACTCTTGGATGGAAAATTAATAAACGGCTGAGATTAGAACTCAACGACTGAGTCTTTATCGTTCGATGGAGACTCTGCTACAGTGGACAAACAAGTAAATAAAGCGGTTTTCCCAGTAAATTTGTTCATTTGCGATGTCCATAATAGCTTAAAATGGAAAAATTGACTAGTTTTCCAACCCATAGGACTTGACCTAAGGAGTATACATGTGTACAAAAATAAGCATCACAGCAGCGAAGATATTCCCATGAAAATTCCCAAATGTTTCATATAACTAAACAGTATAACCTAAGTGTAGTTCTCCAATGACATGTGGTCTAGTCCTAATTAGAATTACAGTAAAACCTCTACAGAAGAATAGGATTAAACTTTATATAACAATAAAAAATTTCGGTCCCAATTTGGACCATTTATATTTAAGAATAAACTTCATGTTAGAAGAAATCTTTTTTTTTCATGGTCCCGTCTTAATAAATTTACCTCCATATAAGAATAACTGATATTATAAAATAAAGAATATAGATCTTGTTATACTACATTAAAGTTTAATATGAAGAAAAATACTTATCTAAAGTTGTTTGAAACAACGACTTAATTAATTCCTAGGTATATATTTGTGTTTTTTATGTACATGGATATATTTTTCCTAGGTCATATTTGTGTTTTCTATGTACATCTATGTATTTTTCCTAGGTGCGTTATAATATTTTATATTTGTAAAGGGGACCTCCATATAAGAATAATTCCCATTTAAGAATATTTTTTTCTAGTCCCTAAGATATTTTTTTAGAGAGGTTTTACTGTATTTAGTTCTTAGTAATCAAGAAATTTATTTTATTAAGTACTCTTGATTTTCAGTTGTGTTTCAAGAAAAATTGTTCTCTTCTGTTTACCTTAATTTAAATTAGTCTAGTATGTAATCCATCTTGTATTTTTTCAGTTTTAACTTTGTAGTAATTTTAGTAACAGTAGTGATTATTGGCTTTATTATTGGCTATATCCTTCGAGGGCAGAGATTGGATTCTACTTCAAACCACACTCAAAGCTAAAGACTCAGCTTGAAACTATGGATAAAGCTGTAAAACAAAAAGGTAGACAGAAGTCGTTTGAACAGTACTCCGTAACATCTGGAGACAAAGGCCTAACTAACATCTCAGATCAATTGCAATGAACCACATCACCAACAACCAAGTTCCTATGGACACATTCATGTCCATCAAAAGTACAACTTTTCTTGTAGAAAACATTCGTCGAAGCCTTACAGAGCCTTGATAACATCATCCCGACCCACCTCGCCAATTCCAACAACTACCCCCGCTATAATTCGAATCCGGAGGATACTACTCGTATCTCACGTCAATGTCATGTTACTGTAATTTCTTGACATACTGGCCAAACTGTTCTTGAACCTGTGGATATCAAATACCTTCTTATAATAAGATTAATAAATTTCATGCTTTAGAAAACAAAATTATAAAACAAAATCAATTAAAGTTGTCTGACATTTGCCGAATTTAGATATACTCACATCCTTATCTCTAAAGTGTGTTATGGGTTTATGATTTGTTTGGAACCTATGTATAGTGGGTTAAGCGAAGTTTTTGTTGAAGAAAACGATCCCAACTCCCAACATTAGGCTTACAGATGGGCTCACCGCTCACAGTTGCCTCCAAAACTAGAGGTTAAGACTTTCATTTCTATGGAATGATGATTTCTAGAGTTGCATTCTCTGTTTTCCTTAATAAGCAAAGGTGCAAAACCAAATCAATCGAGTACGATGAAATTTGGGGTGGATCTCCGGGAGACAGCCTCATACATATCCGGTAAGAGTTGATCAGGATAAACATGAATTGCTGCTAATTCATGCAGCACTTAATTGTGCAAAGAAAAGTAAACAACTAGAACTAAAACATTTGGCTAATTAAATAACTTCTTTATTAGCAAATTCAGTGGATAAAATTTCTATATTCCAATACATAAACAACCGACGCTTTGTCCGAGTGGTTAAGGCGTGTGCCTGCTAAGTACATGGGGTTTCCCCGCGAAAGTTTGAATCTCTCAGGCGTCGCAATACTTTTTCTTTAATTTCCTTTTTTTTATACCGATTAAAAGTAAAATTGGAAAGAAAAAATTGTTTTTTTCTTTCCTCTTCTCCTCACATCTACTCTTTAAAACGAGCAAGCGGTGCAACGGTAAAAAAATTTAATTTTGACTTGGGGTTGATCTCAGCTGTCGGTGTGCTGACCAAAATATATGGGCCGTTGGATAGATCTTAAGAAAAATTCAGCCGTCGGATGGATTGCCGTTCGCATATAAAATCTGGGCCCTCCGTAATTAGTAACGCTTATAAATGTTTCTAAACTGTGGTAAAAACTTCCGTTGCAAAAGTTAACATATAAATATCCGTGGCTGATTCGATCCATATCTTTTCCATGCATAGACACTGACTTCTACAGTTACACGTGGATTAGGTGTAAAAAGACTGTTACAAAAGAATGTTGCTAAAAAGTTTGCGACAGCAGATACCGTCTCAAGAGTGTGACCCCCTACTTGGAGCGGCGAATTTCGATGCGCGCACGTTCCTTGTCTTTGTATTAATCGACATATACTTTATCCACTTTCTAAAAACTACAAAGGATAAATTAGGAAGGAAAAGGAAAATAATTCTTTCCACGAATTCTCTAAGTGCAGAATGAACGGTGGAGAACGAATAAAGTGAACCTACTTATTGATGCTCAACAAAGACACGTGTCGAAGTGATATACAGTCACACGACTGAATTCCAGAAACTAAGAAATGTGACAACGACAGCGTTTCTCGGGCATCAAACTTTCTTTATCTCCACCTGTCCTTCTGTTTTAGTTTAGTTACTTAATATCCAAATAATTTTACCTAGAAACCGGTATGATCTTAAAATGTGTCGACTCACGTGACGAGATGTAGAAGCTCCTACTTAAGTAAAGAAATTAGAAATGCCACCACAACTTCGTACATCATTGAAAGACAAACTCAAACAAAATAACATGTCATTTTTCCGAAACAGACAACGCCTCGGTTCACATGCCTGGTCATGTCTAGAAAGAGCATCCGGGAAACTTAATTACATAGTAATCGTGGAGTAAGCAGAACTCAACCAGTCGGACCGGGCCGGGCCACTTCCAGGACCGACGCTACAAACCCCGATCAGTGTTGACCGACCAATGGATAGAAGTGGCATGGAACTGTGGATAGATGATGGAGTAGGCACTGTAGTGTTGTGGGTATGCAACCAGAGTTTAAGAGTTATCTCTTTCATGAGATAAGGGTTTAAGTAGTAATCAAGTGACTTCATAGCTTATGTATGTGTACACTTGTGTGGGACCCACCTTCAAATAAACAAAATTGCTCACTTGATGCATATTTGATTCGTGTATGTAGTCAGCCTATTAAGGGATAGAACCTATACTAGCTAACAAGTAGGCAAAATTTGAGTGAGGGAGAGTCAATTATTGGAGAAGTACTTATGCACAAAGGAAAAGATATTTAAGGGATGGAAATGAAAACATTATAAAAGTTTTAAATGATGGGGGTTTCTGTAAGTTGATGACCGATGAGTGAGATATCCACTTTTATAATAAAAAAAATTGTGCTCCTTTGACACCATCACTACATCACCATTCACTTCCACCATCCCTGTACAGTCATACATATTATGGAGTATAAAAACTGTACATGTTCACACGTAAAAAACAAAATCAAATTAAAGTTGTTGGATATCTACCAATTTAAAATATCGTTACATCGTTCTCTCTAAAGTTTGTGTTGGGTTCGTGATTTGTTTGGAGCCTATGTATAGTATAGTTGGTTAAGCCAAATTCTCATCCAAGAAAAGTCTCCCCCGATAATAAGCCTATACCTCAGTACCAAAGTTTTGGATTATCGAATCTTATAAAACAAAACAATTTCACTCCCAAAAATTAGGCAACCCATGGAGCAGTCATGCTGCGAAAGGGCTTAAAGTAACCTTACCTCCAAATAAAGGGTGTACTGTCACGTGCGGAACCGGTATCGTCGTGAAAGGCGGCTATGAAAGATTGTTCAATGAATCTATCTCCCTCGTGTGTAATAAATATTTGCCACGTGTACACACAAGTCGGCCAGTAAGTGGTCCCACATTAGTGGACGATGTCGTCAGTTACCCTCCAAAATTATGTACATCACAAGTTCGATCGAAACTAGTCAAAATCAATAAAGCAAACAATGGAAATCTCAGTTCTATACGCACAATTAGATTCTTATTACAGTTTCCATATCCATAAATATAGACATTATTATTATTATTATTCATTTCTATTTATATATCAGTACACATTTTCCCTATATTCTCTCTAGAATCCAGAAGAAATATTTACATTTTACTTCACACCAAGAAAAGAAAACTATATGTATACTATTATTATTATTATTAAGTACCTCCATTAGAACTGACTTCACATTCTACCCCTTTGACTTAATATTTTATTCGCTTTTGCTTCTACTTTAATATATACACCTTATTGTCATCACTGGCTTCTGGAGTGAAGAGCTCTAGTGTTGCAAAAAGGAGGGGGGGCTAAACATGTAAACACACTAAAACTAAAGAGGTTGTTGTGGTATTTACTTAGTAGTGTGAGGACTTGTGAATAATTAATTAAGCCTAACTTCCAGTGCTTGTAGACATTTAGTATTCAACGATAAGTCCTCCCCCCATTGGAGCTCGATGAGGAATTCCTTTTCTTCTTTTCGCAGTTCTGTAATTTACCATTGTTGGTGGTGGTGTTGATGGTGTAAAGCTTTGGATTTTGATCTTCTCAGCATGATGATGATGATGATGATGCTGATGACTGTGATTGCAACTAGTGTATGATTCTTCTGAATCTGATGTAGATGGAGCTGACCTTTTCTTTGTGAAATCCTTTGAAGTCCCAACAATCTGAAATGAAAAATCAATCAATCAATCAATTCAATCAAAATTAAAGCACATTGAAATTCAAACAAAACCCATGAAGAAAACTAAGCAATTGCAGTTGAGAAATAGGGGTTTTTGGGGTTGATTGTTACCTTGCAACCAAGAGAACAGAATCTGAAGGAATCAAGAAGACTACGTTCACAGACTTCACAAGTATTGGTTACACCTTTCCCAGGCCTAGGTTGAGGTCGTTCATTCAAGAATACAACTCTTGCACTGTTGATAATGTAGGTTTGAACTCCAGTAATGTCCAAAACCTTTTGAATCTCATTAACTCTAATCACATCATGGTATGAAGACCTCCTTATCTGTATAAACAAGCCGAGTTAATTAGAAGCTAAAAATGGGATACAACCACATAACAGAATAATAATTTAGCGGCAAAAAAAGAAACATTCAGTGAAAAAGGCAAGATATTTGACATGACTTAAGTGGAAAAATTCAATTTAAAGCAGAAAAACGAAGAAGATTGAACAAACCTGAATAGCGCGATGATCTTTATGGAAACCAAGACAGAGAGAACATAGTGCACCATTTATACAATCAAGACAATACATATTGCATTCACTCTTGTGGGAATCAGCATGAAACTTGCATTGAGTAAAGAAATTTGTTGTTAACAAAGGACGTAACCATGGTGGCCATCTGTTATCACCATCTTCTTCCTCAGGTCCACCAGCTCCCTGTGTTTTCAATCAATAACAAACAGTATTAACAAACAAGGAATCTTTATTTATAGAATCCAAAATGTATTGAGATTGTTTTTGTTTCTTACCATGATTCTTCTATTCTTGGGTTTGATTTCTTTGATACCAGTTTCCTGATTATCGATCGCCAGTTTGAAAGATTGAAGCTAGAGAGAAAAGTAGTTGCAGAGAGAAGAGAAAAGAGTTGTTTTTTTTTGAGAGAGAGAGGAAAAAAGAGAATGAAAGGGTTGTGGGCAGTGATGAAAGTTCTTGTAGTGGTGTGATAGATGGGTAGGGTCGTTCTTATCTCCTCGTCGAAGTCTTTAAACCCGAACCTGAGAATAAAAAGCTCCAAACCTAAGTGGGAACCAAAAACCTGAGATACGTTATGTGCAAGGAACCGACCTAGTCCTTCCCTTGCCTTCCCATTTTCTTGTTCAATTTTATTAATGTTTTCAATTATTATTTGATTGGAAAATTTCAACGGTTTAGAAAATGCTATTGGGTTTACTTACGTGTCCATACCAAAATGGCAGAATGCCTAACTTATGCAAAATAACCAGATTTCACGTGGGATTTTTTTCGTTTTTTTACTCTCTGGAAATGCTATTCCCCTTGAGAACTCTGATTTCATCTGACGTACTATATTTTTCTCCTGCTCCACAGAAGAGGTTAAACCAGAGGGATCTCCAGAGAGATGAAACTCTAGCAGATATGCCAACTTACTCATTTGAAGAAGAACAGGAAGAAGAGGAGTCATGTATCAGCTGGCCATGACCCATGGTCGTGTAGGTAAGCACAGGGAGCATCCTGGAGGACGCAGGTGGAATGCACACCATCGGATCTTAGTTTCACTCTAAGAATTAGTTCCCGTTATTTCTTTCTTAGATATTATTAATTGGTTTTATTTTCTTTAAGTTCTTTTATTTTCCTCTTCCAGTCTCATCAATTTTTTGAAAAACTATTTTGATGTCTCTCTGTTTCTATTGGAATCTTCAATGTACTGGTAAAAACAGACTTTTAGCTTTGAATGTGATATAAATGTCATCAACTCACTCGTTAAAATATGCTAATTAGTAAGGATAATTAACTCGGGATATTGCTCAAAGACCAGAGTTCTTGGTTCATTCCGGTAAGCTAAAGCAATATGCGCTTTTTTCTGGTTTTGTAGGTACAAAATAATTGTTCTGCAATGAGCAATTACAGAAAGAGTAGGTATATTGTATTTATTGTTAGTTGACTTGTCCATATGGATGGACAAACTCAATTCTCCATCGAACTAACAAATGGACGGATATATTGTTAGAATTAAAAATGAATATATTGCTTATTTACAAAAAAAAAATATTTTGTTACAAAAATTATCTTGATGGGATCAAAGGGTCACTAGCTTATATTGTGTGTGGAAATAAAAAATCCATTTTTCACTTCTATGTGAATGAGAAACCTTTGGTTTGTCCCGCATGGGATAAACCAAGGATGAAGTCTATCTAATTACCACGAAAGTTACTTCTAAGGGAAAAACGTGTGGATTGGATATAGACTAAGGGAATGGGCTAGTGGGAAAATTCACACATGTGCGGTGCTTCGCACCGAAGCACGCACGCGGGCTTGCGGAGCTTGCGTGTGTTTTTTACGTGTTTTTTGCGTGAGCTGGCGTGAGCCGTCGTATGCTTGGCGTGAGCCGGCGTGTGCCCAGCGTGTGCCTATCAAGAGTTAATGGTTTTATTTTAAATTCATATAATAAATATTAAAACCGTTTCATTATTTATGTGAATTAAAAAAACCGTTTTATTATTTATGTGAGTTAATGAGAATTAAATTAAAAGATTTTTCATAAATACAATTTAATTCTCTTCTCTCAAATTTGTCTATGAAAGAAAAAGAATTTTCATTTTCAACTTACCCCAGACGCAGCTACTATCCTGTCGTCTTTTCCCCTCTTCTCGCTTTGTTGTGCGCACTAGATTTATTTTTATCTTATTCTTCTGTTAAGTTCACAACGGGCCAACGAGTCTTGCTAACTGGGTTGGTATCAAGAGGTTTTATCCTGGATTCGATTTGCCAACTCTAAAAGGTATAGCAACACTTTTCTAAAGTGTGCCTGGCAAATATCGAGTTAAGGGCAGTCTGTTGAACAGGCGACTCCTCTTATCTGTGTTTTGAGTGATTGTCTGAAAATGTGATATTTGCGCTAACGTTAACATTTGCGAAGCTTCTGGTGTTTTGGTTTGTTTCTTTGTTACAGGAATAATTTTTATCCAACATATATTGATTAATTTGTCAAATGGAATCCATTTTTAATTAAAATAATTTATAAATTTGATAAATGGGATCCATTGTATATATAATATAATAAAATAGTTATTATAACTAATTTAATTAACTATTTAAAATATAAAATATTTGTAATCGATTCAAGTTGAGTCAATCATCTCAACTTGAAACGAGGCTTGGTGTAGTTTGAGACGCAATGGGTTAACCCGCTAAAATATTATTTTGCGAAGCCATTTAAGATATTTACCCATCCCACTGTGGATGGATAATTGACAAATTAGCCAATATACCCACCCCACTAGAATTGCTCTAATAACATCATACTATCAATATAGGATTAGGGAATATAACACACATGCGAAGCACTGAATCGAATCAATAATTTCTTTTTTTCGTCGAGAGACAAATTTGAATAGACGGATAGATTTAATCTCCACTAACATCGAAGAGACATGATAGGAAAGACAGTTATTCGACGTGGGATAAACCACATACCCAACATTAAATACAATGGACATATAATAGAAATTAGAATGCATGTAGCCAATATACCCACCCCTTGCATATATTCCTTCACTTATATTTAACACTTTATTTTTTCTTATTTACTTCACTATTTATACATTGCAAATATTGATTATGACAATTAAATCGATGCTTAGTGATTTTTAGTGATTACCGGTTTAATGAGTTTGCA
Organism: Papaver californicum; assembly: GCA_023531435.1. Lineage (NCBI taxonomy): Eukaryota > Viridiplantae > Streptophyta > Magnoliopsida > Ranunculales > Papaveraceae > Papaver > Papaver californicum. The sequence goes on along the minus strand of JAJJMC010015296.1, from coordinate 7,693,476 downwards.
TGTTATAATTTGGATGTGAAATTCGTATTGGGATAATGGAAACAAATTATGATGATAGACTGATAATTGTTCAATTGATGAAATAGATATCTATTCTATTGATACCTTCTCGTTATAAATTCGGCATATAAAGTTGTAAACTCTGTACAAACTAGGCGCATAATGTTTTGTTTATCGTAATCTTTGTTTGGCAGAAGCTTCAAATTTGCAGTAAATTTACAAATCCTTCCTGCCAACCTTATACCATAGATTGATAGTGAGCTTCTTCAGTCTTCTCTATCTCTCTCGTCAACAACGTGATACAAAATCCTTGACTTTCTTTCATCTAATATTTTGTCGCTTTGTACACATAAGCGCCACCTAATGCATCTTATGTCACTATAATTTGATCTTTATTACAAAATAATGAATGTGACATCAGATTTTGTACCTAATTAACCTTATAATTAGCGGGATAGAATAACAGTCTAGGTTTCTTAACAGTTATTTCAGCCATTTTTAATGTGGGATGACCTTATAAATCCATACAGCCAACCATTTACCTACAAATGGAACTCGAGTCACTCGACCACGCGGCGGATGACATCAAAATACTTGTTTTTTCTTGTTGAGTGAACTATTGCCGGACAACCACATGGTTGACTTCTAAGAAGGTCCCCACGAGTCCCATGGTCTCTGATATGCAAGGGGAAAAGGGTGTGCCTATGGAAGGCCCCTGAATCATATCAAGCGCCAACAAACATCTTATAATCAGAAGCTTTTGGAATGAAATTCGAGATCGATAGCTTGTTTGGCGACTAGAAACAGAAATTAAAAATACTTACGAGAAAACATAGTAAATGATGTCAATCCTGAAATGGTGTTGCCCATTCCAATTCCTTGGTTGAAAGCAAGCAACAACATGAATCAATGCGCATAATTTAGTAGAAAGATTTGAAGCTATATATAGCAGGGTTTTTATGAATATGACCAAGACATCTGGGGCTGTTTTTTCTTTTCTAATTGGATTACATTTGATTTTGGAATACTATCCTAAAATACAACAAACACACTGACCTTTCTCTTTGGTTAAGGCTTGCTAAAAAAACACAACAATGTCCATTTCAAGAGCTCTTGGCTGATATTTAATTCATAACAAATCCAAGCAAAAAGTTTGAAAGATCAAACAGAAAAGGGAGTTCATATTTATCATTAAGCATTTTTCAATCTTATACCTAATCTACATGAATAAGGAGCAAGTCATTTTCGTATCCCCAATTTTAAAATAATGCATTTTGGTGGTTCATCTTACTTTGGAACAACCATAGAGACAACTTCAATTAATGTTTTAATTTTAAAAAATTGGAAAAGTTTTGATTTGAAATAATTTAATGGTGACATCAATAATTAAGCATGAAATAACTTAATACCACCAAACACACTGATGAATCAGAATATTACAAGTGGTGTAACGAGAATCCCGAATTTAGGATAACAACCTCGAAAGAACTAGGATTTATAGATTAGGACAAAAGATAATAAAGGTTGATTGGACTTTAAAGCGGCACTATTGGTAGCCGGGCAATTACATAATAAAGACAATTTTCTGGTAACTGCACTAAATTTCTCTGGCTGATTTTTGTTTTTGTACATATACGGATCTTGGTGATTTACTGAGTCACCAAGATCAATACCATCAAAGTGTATGACAGGCAGGGGATATCCCATAACACATGAAGAGATACCATAGATTAAGAGGCGATGATTATTATGTTTTATATGAATCGTTATCCCGGATATCCAAACCTTCTAAACCTCTTAAAGCACCTGATTAAGCTACATTTTTATGTATATTCTATGTATATTCGACCTGGTTAAAATATTTATTATAAGGGTAATCATTAAAAAAAATTAAATCCTCGGCCTATCCTTAACGAGATGGGTGTCAAACCACTGTGTTATTTGAAATAAAGTTTAGACTTAGATGGACCACTAGGGTCACGTGAGTTAAATTTGTTTGGTTTGGTAGTTTGGGTTATAATTTTAATCGTCTCCGCTTAGATTCATGAATGACCATGAAACATTTATATCACGTGAGTACTTTTTAAAAAAAACAACCTAACGTACGGATATGATGAAAGCTATAGATCATCCTCAGTAAAGACAGACTCTGATCCGCTATCCTGATGGTATTGTACGTATTGCGTTATTGGAATTGGAATAACACGTTGCCGCTGCTCACAAATGACAGAAAAAATTAGTCCACCAAATCACTTGCAGATGACTAAAAACGCATCTTAGTTTGTGAAAGATCATTGTATGTGAAGTTTGTATGGTTTGATTTGATTCTGACGATATTTGAACCCAAATTGGCCACTTGATCGATACTTGATTCGTGTATGTTAATACGTAGATAGAGCCAAGATAAATCTGTAAGGTGATGAGTGAGATATCCACATTAAACATTCATGCTCCACTTTTGCAACTTTTATGTTAAGACACAATCACTGCATCACCGTTCACTTCTCCACCATCCCTGTATAGATCATATATTTATATTTTGTAAAAAATGTACATGTTTACATATATAAAACAAAATTAATTAAAGTGGTTTGGCATTGCCGTTATCTCTGAAGTTTGTGTTGGGTGTGATTTATTCAAATATTCCACCCTTTTTTTTAAGTTCGGAATAGTTTAAATTTCAATGTAAAACTTGCTTTTAAATCTGAGTTTTCATTGAAGAGAGAAAATGATCCCACATCACGCCACATTGTGATATGTTTGGAGCCTCGTCATGAATGGCGGCTATAACAGTAGCCACGCTCTATAATGATTGCGGGATATGTATGTAGGTGTAAAACAGAAATTTGGATGTAATTATGTTTTGAATGCGCCACCTTGGTATAAAGTCCGCGGAGGAGGTATAATTTCATATTAATAACTCGGCTAAGGTTGGACCACTAACCACACCCATTAGATCACTTCGTTCGTATGCAGGTAGGTATAGAGAAGAAGAAACTTCTCTTTGCGTGGGAATTCAAACATGAAGGGGACCGACCCGATGCATCAATTAAAATCAGCTGCGCCAGTCGATTATTTGAGTGAACCACATTAACTTATACTCGTATAAAGGTTGGCTATCATCATTTTGAGCAATTGATTTGGTTGATACTAACCAAATTTATCATTGATTACCATCCGAGGACTTTTTCAATCAATTTATAAACCTACGATTCCCTATCCAAAAAGAAGTTGGTCAAATCAAGAGCATTCATAATTTCATTTTGGCATTATTAACTTGAGATGATATGGATTTGATATATAACTACCATGTTGGTGTCATTATGATCAAGGCTGCTATTACATGGTGTCATTATTGATCCAGGCTGCTATTGTAAAGTTCCATGGGGCTTACCGATCCGGTGGATTCATAGGTTTAAGATTATTTTGTTTTATACTCCCTCTGTTTCAGGAAAAGAGTTACTTTCTCTTTAAATTTTTGTTCCAGCAAAAGAGTTACTTTCATTTTCAATATAACAAACTTTCAAAACTACCCTTATTATTTTAATAAATATTATTATTCTCATTATAAAGATATAAGTAGTATTAAACTTTTTATTAGGGTAAATCTGGAAATAAATTATAAAAGTTATTCTCTCTCATCTTGCCTTAACAATTGTGCAAATAGGAAAAGTAACTCTTTTCCTGAAACGGAGGGAGTATAAAATTTGGTAATTTAACGTGGAATTCGGTTATGCTTGTACCTTATTTGTTAGCGATGATGTTCTAAGATGGAAATAGTTTACTTCCCACCCATTTTTTTGTTTCATATGGTATATGTAAGTGTTTGCTTAGTTTCATAGCAAAATAAACGAGGGTTGCAACTTCTAATAAGATGATTTACATTTTCGTTCGCAGATGTAAGGATATGGTTTTGGGAATAGGTTGCAGTGGGAATGTCGTCTACATTTTCTAATTTTTTTAAGCATAAAATTTTATTAGAAATAGTAAGAAGTTAGACATGGGTATATGATTCTTAAGAGTCGTTTAATACAATATGGCTAATAAAAAATAGGATTATCTGATCTAGATTTTGGTTGACAGATTATCGGTTTGGCTGTTGTCTGCTGCGAAATTTATCATGTCATTTACTGCTTAATTTCTTCCCCTGTAAATATGTTGGATATCGCAGTGTGGTATTTCCTTTATTTTTTATTTTATTTCTGCAATGATGTCATAAATATACCACGGTGGTGTTGTAGGGGATACTATGAATCTAAAAAGATTTTATGAATCTGTATCAAAGAATTTTTTTGGACATTGTCTTTGTGTTGCAGTTCTGATAGCTAGTAGCATGGTCCAAGTTTCAGCATGGTCCATCACTATACTTTCTTTCGAGTTTCTGCAGATGAATCTCGCACTTTCTATTCCTGAGTGTCCTCTGACAGATCCACCCGTGTTGATCTTAATCCAATCCGGATTATGGGTGATCCATTTGACTTCTACTGGTTTTGTTCTTCCTATGGTATTTGATGGAATAGTAGTTGGTGTATCCAGGTACCACGGGAGATAGTGACTTTTTTTCCCAAAAGTATCTTGTTGCTGCTTAAGTGATCCCATTGTGATGAAATATAGTTTTATTTCTGGCTAACCATAAGGACCAGAAAAGAACGCAAAATGAGGTAATGGTTGAAGGTGGGTTCGGATTTAGTAAGAGTTAAATGATGGTTGTCTGGGGAGTTATAGGGCTTAGAAGGGTATTGTTGACGCTATGATTATTCGGTAGGCGAGTGAGGAGGGTGTTCCAGGAAATAGTTGCTATCGGGTAATGGATTAGCAGGTGGGTAGTTGTTTCTGGTTGAGAGTTGCATTGAGGGCATAGGTTGAAATTGGTGATTTGGATGCGATTCAGGATAGAGAAGGTTGGAAAACCTTCGTTAATTGCTTTCCACAAGAAAATTTGTATTTTTGGTAGACATGGTAAGGTCCACAGGAATTTGGTGACTTGAGTGGGTTTTGATTAAGTTGATTAATCTCTTGGGTAAGGCATTTATATCCAGAAGCAGCAGTGTATTTTCCAGTTTTCGAGTGACAGCAGATAATCGTGTCTTGGGGCTGTCTTGGGGAATATATAAGTTTATGATTTTGTGGGTTGTATGTAATAACCTAACCCTCCATCGATATTTTCCCCACTTAGCCACTGCGGACATCCGACAATGTGAGATTTTTAACGGGCACCGCTGCGGTCATCCAGCAACAGTTTCCCGGGAGGTTACTCATCCCTGAATTGCTCCCGCCCGAGCACGCTTAACTACACAGCTTTTTTCCAACTCTGGATCCAATTGTGTTGAAAATGTCTCGGTATTAGAAAAGAACAAACCAATACATATGTTCTGTTCGGCGAACCCTACCTGCCGAATCGGGGTACTACAATACCACCACCTTAAATTGGAGTCGTCCTCGGCTACAGAATATATTTAATCTCAGATCTCCGACGTTCCTTGCCACTTATAAGAACAGTACCTTTTTCACCCAATCCAGCATACTCTCTCACCCTCGGCAGCTGACCCTCCACCGATATTATCCCCACTTAGCCACTATGGTCATCCGGAAGTGTGGGGATTTCAACGGGTATCCCTGCGGTCATCCGTCAACATATTCCAAGGAGGTCACCCCTCCTTGGATTACTTCCGCTCGAGCACGCTTAACTGCATAGCTTTTTGCCAACTGTGGAACCAACAATGCTGAAAAGACCTCAGTGTTAAAAAAGGAAAAACCATTACCTATGTTCCATTCGGCGTACCCTACCTGCCGATTTGGAGTATTACAATTCCATCACCTTAAATTGGAGCCGTCCTCGGCTCCAGAATATAAAATCCCAGATATCCGACGTTTCCTAGCACTCATGAGACCAGTACCTGGCATACCTCGTCCAACATACTCTCTCATCATCGGCAGGTGACCCGTCGTCATCTCTTATACCATTTGTAATGATCCAACCCTCCACCAATATTGTACCCACATAGCCATTGTGGTCATCCGACAATGTGAGATTTTTAATGGGCACCGTTGCGGTCATCCAGGAGTAGTTTTTCGGGAGGTCACCCATCCCTGGATTGCTCTCGCCCGAGCACGCTTAACTGCAGAGCTTTTTGCCAACAATGGAGCCAGTTGTGATGAAAAGGCCTCGGTGTTAGAAAAGGACAAACCATTACCTATGCCATTCAGCGAACCCTACCTGCTGAATCGGGTTATTACACTGCAAGTGGCGGAAGGTTATTTAGTTTATCATGGATCCAATTATGTTGGAGAGGATCGATGATATCTGCTACAGTGTGAATAGGATAACATAGTATCAGATCTAGGTTTGGAAAATATGGGAATCAGTTAGCTTGTATAAGGGTTGTTAATCCATTTCCAATACAGTGGTGTAGATGGTTGGTTTTTATCAAGAGTAAAATAGTAAAATTATCTTTCAAAGACTCAAGTCTGAGAAACATTAAACCTCGAAATTATGCAAAGAGGTTTAGGGCGGGTGCTTACATCTGTCCTCTCTCAGGAACTTATTCATGTCCTCTCTATATGTACGGCCAGTTACATATACGATAAACAATTACTGAATGAATCAATATTCATCACTGTATAAAATTATTAGAATAACACTAGTGCTTACTACGGCTTTCCCAAATATTCTGATTTTTACATAAAATCTCACACTCCTAGATGGATTGCCAACTAGTATAGAGCAATTTGAGTATTATTTGGTGCTATATTCCGCAACTGGGTTCCCAAAAATTATCTTATGTCAATACTGACGCCCAACTGAGCAATATTGACTCACTAAAATACCTTATAGCTTTATATATAAGATTCAATACGAATCTACTTGACTAAAGTACCACATCTGTGCTTAGATACCAAGTCAAAATTGTGCCAGACACAATTTCATAGCTTCTACTAGCTAAACCCATCCCCAATCACATTGAGAGACAACCAATGTGAATATCATAGAATAAAATCTAATTCTAAGCTTAAAAATACTAAAAAAAATAGATTTGCAACATCTATAAGTGTTGCAAACAAAAACGCTTGTAATCGTTGCAAACAATAAATATGAGTGGCTAGCTTGAGTTGACGGCTAAACCCTAGCTAAGTATGCTACGGTCAGAACCTGGCACGCCGCTCATATTTTCATATCTGGCACTTCGTACATATTTTCATGCCCATCATGCTACGCCTATTTTGCACTCATGATACATTCATTTTTCTACCAATACGCCAATGCAAAATTGGCCAATTTGAACACACTGTTCATCAAGTTAATCAAGCAAGACAAGTCTTTAGTCAAGAGACCAACTAAGAATGCCTCATTTGACTTAACATTTACAATATTGAAATGCTATAAAATACACAAGACATCAAATGTCACAAACGGGGGGATAGTCACTAGGGTATTGGTCTGGCGGTCTACGACACGTGGTGCAGCAATGCACCCACTACAGATAAGACTCTAGAAAGTCCGATCAGCTGATGAGTAGGGAAGTGGTAGGTTGAGCAACCGCTAATTCAAACTTAATCGAAGTGGGGAGCAGTTGTTAACACTTTTTCCACCTTCTCAATTTCACCACTACCCAACCATCGACATTCTCTTCCAGAGAAGAGGTCAGGTGAACGGTTATAATAACTATGACTATAAAATAGATTTCCAAATATATTACTCAAAAGACAAGATTTTCAAGTCTAAGTCTAATACAGAACAATTCAAGTCGAACAACTCGATTATTCAACCTTATCACATAGAGAATTATTCATATCTACTTATACCAATTACATCCCACAAAGTCTAATACCCTGATCTTAATCCTTCTATAGCTTTCCTCCCAAAGACCAACCCTTCTCATTCTCCTTTGTGACTGAAGCAAGACTGGAACGACCATTGTTTGGTTTAGACCAGGATTGTACAGATTGATCTCTCGAATAAAAAAAAAGTAATTCAATAATACAAATGTTTAAGGATTGATGAATTATCACCTGCTCACCCCACTTTTCCTAAATTACCCTTTAATTCGTTTTTCCCCATAATTAGGTGGAAAATAAGATTTTTGAAGGTATGTACGAGGGATGTCAATCGTTTTCGTTGTGTACTGGATGAAGAGGGATTGATATTGGTACTTTGGAAAATTGGTTGTTGCTTGAGGTATTTCTCATGACATAGGCTAGCCCATATGACCTTGGGTTGGTCATGTTCATGAGTATTTCCTTATTATGTTCACTACTTCTTCTTATGCCTAGACCTCCTTTGGAAATTGGTTTAGTTAACTTATCCCAGTCTAAAGGATGAAGTTTTTTAACCGAGGAGTCATGTCCCCAGAAGAAATACTCGTTGGTACAATCTATTTGGTTGTGCACATATGTAGGGAGAAGTTGTATTTGCATAATGTGATTAGAGGTTGGTGTTATAGAAGTTTTGATAAGAACTAAACTTCCAGCAGGCGTAAGGCATTTTTTCATCCAGCTTTTATCTTTTCTCGGTATCCGCTTAAGCAGGGGTTCGAAGATATGTCGAGAAAATCTTCCTTGTTTAAATTAGAACCCTGGGTAAATGGGAGTGGGGGGTTTGGAGATGTTGGCATGCTTAAAAATTGATGTAAATTATCCACCTCGTGTTATTCTAATCTCAGGTGATATATTATTATGGGTTTGGATGTATTAATTACTTGGCCCACCGAGGAACTGCATGCTTGAAGCAAATTTTTGAGATGAGTGTTGCATTTCTAACTCACCTATACAATACTAGATAGATATATAGATAGATAAATAAAGATTAAAACAAACACAATTAACAATAAAAAGGTAATTACAAAAGCGAACTTATAGTTTATGGAAGAAATATGGAAGATAATACGTGGACAAGAAGAAGGTTTTTTGCTTTGAATAAGATTTAAGTTTTAATTTCTCTCGTGTGGGCTAACAATTACATAGGAAAGAAATTTAAATCGGCTAAATAGACTCATAGATTGGCTAAAACACAAATATTGACATATTATTCTTACAAATAATCTGCTGGGCTAGAAATAGGGACGGGCTATATCCTGGGTTAGCCCCTTGCTTGGTCTGTCCCTGTCTTAATAATTTTTAGAACGGTTAAATTTTATAATTTTTTGTTCTTTATTTATAGTGATCTGATTTTTATGCAGGGATAAATTACAAAAAAAAAAAGTGAAAATTTTAATTTATTTTAAAACTAAAAATAAATCTTAAACTTTTAACTAGAAGGAGTAGAAAAGAGAAGTTTTACATTTAAGGCATCCCTTATCTTAAAAAGAGAACTTTCTAGAAATCATGTTGGATATTATAAAAATAAAGGTTGTCAATGTACCCTTTTTCATTCCCTAATTGTCAATTTAGGGGCTAAAAACAGAAATGTTATAAAATTCTTCATTATTTTTAAAATCATTCTGAAAACTGATTCCGAAATTAAATTTTGAAGTTTACAAAAACAACAATTAGACGTAGACGTCTAATAATGAATCGTATTTTATTAATTAAAAAGAACATAGCTGAGACTTTTGCCTACTATTCTACAATGTTTAGCTAAGCCAACAGCCAACATACACATACTATAGAAATTGCAAAACTTATACAACACGAATCGTAAGAATTACTAAAATACCGAAGTAGTTGGGAGTGATATCAGAAGATATGAAAATAATTGGTGATGTTCCAGTTTAATAGGAAAATTGAATATATAAAGGATTCAGTGCAATTATATCCCAAAGCATTTGATATATATTTTTTTCTAAATCAAAGTAGATTAGAATTTTGCATTATTTTTTATTCCCAGTGATTATCTGCATCTATCTTATAATCCTTCATTAATTAAGTAATTTTGTTTTAATTGTGCATTCAAAAATATTTGGAAAAAATTACCATAACCCTGACGTTGTATTATATCCCGTTAAGATAAGGGAATGGAAATGATACTCCTCCAAATAAGGATGGCAATTTACCCCATGGGTTTGGGACCCACAGGACCCGCCACAAGAAAATTACTATAATCCTGACGTTGCATTTTATCCCGTTAAGATAAGGGAATGGAAATAATACTCCTACAAGGCTCCAAATCCCTTTTTCTTTTAGGCTAAGTCCTATGCAGTCGTCGGGGAAATTGGTTTTTATCCTGCCACCCGGGCCATTATATCGACCTATGTTTAATTGAGCGACCTAGACTCTTCTGGAGGGAGTAGTTTTTAATATATTCTTAAATAATTCTTTTTTGTAACTGGATTCTAAAGTTAGAATTTTATCTTTATATTGCATTTTGTAAAATTTAATCTTTGTAATTTGATTCTAAAATTTAATCTAAGAGCATCGTGGCTTGAACAAAGAAACGAACCAAGAAGACCAAGATGACAGCAGATACAGATGTAGTTATCATATGTTTCCACCAGATGATCATTGAACATTTAAATATCATAAGGAGTCAGTAATTAGAATTCAGAAGACTATTCACATATATTTTTCAATCTCCTTACAATTTCAAGTAAAAAAGAACAACTTTTTCCTGATAAGAACAATGAATATATTCAGTAAACCACCAATTACAACTCTATAAAAACGTCATTCTTTTTTCGTGTGTGCCCAAGTACTTTACTTTCCCTTCACAAAATTGTTAACACATTCTACTTTCTAACACTAGCTTTCTGGTCTCCCCCAGTTGTATGTTGTAACAAACATTTGGCAAATACCAGTAAAAGGTCACAGGGGAGAAGTCATTCACACAACTAAGAGAGATAGAGATCATACACGTTGTCGGCTACTAGAGTTGGTTCGGGTTGGATAAGCCACCTCCAGATAATCATCAGGCCCATCTTCATCATCGGAAGATAAGAGGGATGAACCCATCCATGTCTTGAAGCCTTCATTCACGCGCCTCTCCACTTCCGGAGTCACCTCCTGAGGGGCTGCCTCCAACATCTCCAATCCAAAATTTCGACCTGCAAAGTCACCCTCATCAAGAATTGTAGCTGCCTTTCTTCTTAGGAGGAATGCAGTTCCTCCATAGAAAATTACCAGTCCCCATGAAGCAATTTCGTAACACCAGAACAAGGGAAGGGAACAACTGCTGCCAAGTGTGAGGAGGGTAGAACCAAGAAACACCGCAAGAAGACCAAAGATGATGGCAAATACAGTGTTGAGAATAGATAGACAGGGAACTCCTCCTGTATAATCACGCATATACATATGAACAAATTAAATAATCCCGTTCTAAATCAAGCTAAATCGAGAAGCAACAAAGCCCACAATCACGACTATTAGGGAGGCCTATAGGCCAGAGTCCAATCTTATAACATCTCAAATGAAGGACCAAGGAGGACGCAGAATTTGACGCCAAAAACAGTAACTTAGGCAATTCATATAAATAACCTTGTTAGGTTTATTGATGACTCTCAGTGGACATGAATCCCACAGAAAAATGAATTCAATTGGCCAAATTACAAAAATATTCATTCTGGGGGACAAAAAAAGGATGTAGCCTTCCACTCAGATAAATCATTCCTTTCGCCTTTTTGGACATGAATAAACAGTAGATTCCTGAATCCAGTTAATTTAAATTCGAAGGTACCAGTAAACCTATAAGCTAGAGATATCCTATTAAACAGGTGTTGAGAAATAAAGGAAATTTCGTACAGATAATAATAACTCAAAGTGTTTTGATTGGACTATAATCCAAAGGGGAAAAAGATCAAGTCATCACTCTATGATCAAAGTCCAATCTAATCTATAACAAAGTCTAAAACCTATGGGCATAGAAGCTGTTTAGTCACAACGTTCCCTGACAATGCATTGTTTATAATTCTTGATTTCTCTATTGATACTATCTTATTCAAAACTATTTCAGTTATCAGAAGGAACTATTTTATTTATTAGTGGCAGACAGCTAATGATGTATACTCGGTAACTTGATGAATAAAATACACTACAGAGTGAGTTACTTACATGATTACCCCATCACAGCAGAGCGATACAATAACTAGTAGCTAGAAATAATGATATTTTATGGTGTACAAAATTGCAAAGATATTACTGGTAACTCTATTATTCTCTACAGTAGATTCCTACCTTTACTCCTAAGACAAGAAAATAGAGCCCACCAGATCAATAGGCAACGCAAAAAATAAGATGACTTTTGGTGAAAAAGTAACAAATTACTAAGCAAACTTATCATAAACAACAAGAGGATCGCTGAGTTTCCTACTTGCTTTAAAATTCACAATATATTGGAAAGTGACATATATGATATATCTCATTTGGGAATCATTAGTAAGTCACACGTACCCCTTTTTGAGGCGCAATAGTTGTTCTCCGCAACCCTTAAGCATCCATTTCTTGTTGGCGCAGAATATGCAACAGCCATTCCTGTGGGGAAAAAAAGTACATGAAAAAGCAAACCTCGAGAAGCAAGTATCAGTGACTAGTGACAATGGTTACTTGAAAATCATGGTAACTGGAGAAATGTTGATTTTTAATTGGTAACTTCTGTGTGATGAGCCTACAGCAACCAAACAAAGGCTTGAGACTTAAAAATTTAGTAGCAGGTCCCATTTTATCTAGATTATCGTAGCAGAATGCTGATGTGAAACATGGGTTCTACAATTTTCAGGCTTCTAAACTCGGTGATTGGTCACTTCAATCATTTACTTTTTATGATGGATGACACTTGTTCCCGTTCCCAGAGCCAACATATTGACCTAGAATAGAAATTGAGCTTTCACTTTACGATTCTTTTCTGATCCCTTATTGTGTCTAGTAAAAAAGTTGGTTTCATCGGAAAAGATTGATCAGTAGATTCAAATTCTAAAAGTGTAGGCCACTGTTACAGAATACAGTTTAATATTTCACACGACATATCAAGACTTTGTGAAATAACAGGTCAACACTTTTTGGTACTTTTAGGAGTAACAGCTAACTTTTGGTGAATCGGTTTCACTAAATGAGAAATAATAAATAGCAAAACCACATTAAATTACAGAATCGAATGATATGACGCAGTTTCATTTGCAATAACCATATGAATTGCAATTATTTTCCCTATTGCATTCTCAGAAATGTTATAAAAAACGTATGCAAGCATAATTAGTGAAAGATGTGCCTACAAATGCCACAATTGAATTACATAGTAAACTCTAAGCAGGTGAGAGTTGAAAAAGACCTTATTGATAAAAAGGATGCTGGTGTTTTCTTCCTCTCCACTGTTTACATCTAAAACTAATCATGTCCCCTCTATGAAGTTGAAAACTCCCGAACTCAATTAACACAACTGAAACTGTCCACAATGTTAGAACAAATGTCACAGGTCAACTATACAGTTTCCCTGTACATCAAGTTGAAACATTCCAAACTCAATTCACACAACTAAGGGGTGTCCACATAGCTAAAACACATGTTATAGATCCACTAAATAGAGTTCTTCCTGTATAGGGGTCGAAACATTCCAAACCCATTAAACACAACTCATGGTGTCCACAGAGTGAAAACACATAGTATTAAAGATCAACTGTAGGGTTCAACATTCTATAAGATATCACCGTCCAAAGTGTACACACCAGGCCATCCGATGAGCAAATTAGAATCGACGATCTTACTAACTCCCCTAATTCCCCCCTACACCCATGATACTCATCTAAATCACAAACTTAAAGAGAATCCTCACACATGACAAGAAACCCTAGCAGCATTAAACTTATGGTTAAAAACAGAAGTAGAAGTTTTACAAGATCTTACTCTCATGAACAACTAAAGCTTAAAAGAAAAAACCAAACAAAATTCAATGTCAACTGGATCAAATAATTATCACGACAAACTAAACTAAATCAAACCAGGTAACAGAGTAAGATATTTCAGCGGCAATAATTATCTAAAGTTCTTAGCTTTAAAGATTCCAACCAAGTTGCACAACTTTGTTAGGTATCAATAGCCCCTAAAAACCCAATTAACACAGTTTCATACCAATTCATGGAGTTTAATCTCACAGTTAGGATTCGTACAGACAAGGGTAATTCAAAATAAGACTCATGAGCACATTCAATACCAAATGAAATCTGAAGTTACACTGCTAGACAATGTCAACTACAATAACAAAAAAAAAAACTTCCCTTTTCCTCTCAGTCACTCCTCAACTACACTTTTCTACCCTACTTCCCTTTATTACTGTTAGCTCAACTTCCCTGGTCAAAAAAGGCTGTTGATCTGAATTAGACAGAGCAATACAAACTGATCACCCCTGTTACCAAAGGGACCATCACCACTTTGGTAGTTATTGATAGACCCTCAAACCAACTGCCAGTATTTTCAAACAAATTCGACAATTCATGGAGTTTAATCTCACAATTAGAATTCACATACATAAGAGTAGTCCTAAACAAACCACCTAAGCGCAACCAAATAGTAGAAAGAACTAATTAGGTATAATATCTATCTTAAGTTCTCCGCACTACATCCCATTACCAAATTTCAACCGAATAACACAACTTGGTTGATTATTAATAGACCCTAAAAACGCAAAATTGTCACAATTTCAAACCAATTCATGGAGTTTAATTTCACAAATGCATAAAAGTAGACCGAAACAATACTCATAGCCACACGCGACACTTGAATGAACTAATTTAGCAACAACAAGAGAAGCTAATTATCTCAGCCTTCAATCCCACAACCAAATTTCACAATGTTTCATACCAATTCATACCAATCCGTGTCACAATTAGGTCTTCTAAAAAAACTAATTAGCACAGAAAAGACCAAATCAATACGAAAATTTGCAAAATTACCTGCGAGAAGATAAACCGAAGACACCAAGAAAATGATAGCTGAAGGTATAAACACAACCATCCAATAATAATCAGCAGCTTCTTGTTCAGTTAAATAAAAAGCCCCAGGAAACAAATCTGATTCTCCACTTCCTCCTCCAACTACTCCATTATTATCAATAATCTGAACCCTTTGATGACAAAAGGGTCTACTCTCATTATCAGATGGAAACACAATATTTAAACTAATTGTAACCGAGATTAATATCGTTAAACCTAAAACCACAACAATAACTAATACAATAGGTCTTTGTATACGACTCCATGCTTTTTCTTCTTCTCTTAAACTTTCGTACTCATGTTTTGGCATAAATGCTTGTCTTAATGCATCGCTAATTATCGCCATTTGTCTAGGGTTTGTGATCAGGTCTGTTGTCTAGCCCATGAAATCTAGGGTTTGCTAATTTGTTGTGGAAAAGGAAATGAAGAATCTAGCGGATTGCTTCTTGATTGAGATAAGTAGAAACGCTAATCTTTGATTATCACACTACTACTACTACTTCGATTCGCACAATTTTTCTTGATTTGGTTTGATTTTGGAGTTAAGAAGAAGAAGAGAGCATAAACTGATTTGGCGGGTATATCACGTTTCGTGAGTGGTATTAACGTGCATAGTTGGCGATGGTACTGAAAATTCCCTTTTCAGCTTTTGTTTTGTGTCCCATTTTTATTTTATTTTTAATTCTATCAGTTTCACAGTCAAGTCAACGGCTCCGATGTACTGCTCGGTTACTACGAGACCTGGAATGGAAGACGAAACCGACACATCAACGTACAAACTCGAGACCCAGCCCCAGTAATAATTTACCAAAACCTAAGTCCCTGACTTTATCCATTAGCGATTTATATATACTATTTTAAAAAATTAATTTTTAAGAAATAAGTTTGGATATACAATTTTAGAATGATCTTTAAAACATATTTGGATATCAGAAATATGAATGTTTTTGCTTATTCAGAAGTCAAAAGCACAAAGGTTTTTTTTTTTTCAAAATGTTATTTTTTTTGCTTTTAAAAGTCATTTTGAAATTATATCGTCATACTTCTTTTTTGACTTCTAAAAATTAAGAAATAACTTCTAAATGCTAATCCAAAAGGCATAATGTTTTAGCTTCCGATTTCTGGGATTGATTTCTGCTTGTAGTATTATAATAAGATATTCCCTCTATTTCCAAAAGATAGGCTTGTTTCATGTACAAATTATACATGAAATAAACTTATTTTTGTAAAGCGAGTGAATACTTGAATACACCTTGAGAAGTTACGTTTTGATTTCTAGAAATTAAAACCCAAAAGTTAGTTTAGTGATATAATTTCAAAACGACTTCTATAAGTAAAAAATTAACTTTTTATGAAGTAAAATATTTGTTTGATTCTGACTTTTGGATCTGGAAAAGCAAAAACACTTCTACTTATATAGACCTGCATTTACTCAATTAAATAAGCATGTCATATCTCCAAAATCTAGGAATTACTAGTTAATACGTTTTACAAGACCCGTTTAGTGTGTATTCCACCCGCCTAACTCAATTTAACCGTTAGTTTTTTGGACAAAATTTCTTAATCGGTAGTCCTTTACACGTACGGTATGTAGTAAGTATTTTTTTTAATATCAAAATTGCCCTTACTTCTCTACCATAACAGAGAAAATCAAATTCTTGCTTCAAAACAATTTTGAGATTCATTTTTCTCTCTGTTTTTGTTTTTGGGTAGCTCGGATCTGTGTTTCTCTCTACCGGTGCTGGTGCTCTAGGAATTTAAATATTATTTTGAAGATCGTTGATTACTATTGTTGATGGGGATTGATGAATAAAAACCATAGAAACTACTTCAATCAGCTCAATCTTTCTAAAATTTCAAATTCGTTTTTTTTCTCTGCTAGTGTTTCTAGGGTTATGTTTGAAGATCATTTTAGTGCTCTGTAATCACCTTCATTCCATCCAATCCAGGTATGTTCTATAATAAGTGATGGTAAACAAGTAAAGCCAGTGAAGAAAAAGAAGAAGATTCACGAATAGATCCATGAAGAAGAAGAAGAAGAAGAAGAAGAAGAAGATATAAGTTCATTAATTTTGGATTTTGATTTATATTTTTTAATCTTCTTTTTCATCTGGATCTTATGCTCAATATTGGAAGATGAGGGTTGTCTCTTCAAACGACATGGTTTAATCGATATGATGTTATTTTTATTTGGTTTACTTCTATTTTTCTCAAAGTCATGGTTTAATATATACTTTTCCTTCGATACATAATGTAATTTTTATTTGGTTTACTTCTATTTTTCTTAAAGTCATGGTTTAGTATTTACTTTTCCTTCGATACATATTGATATATATTGTTGGATCATACATTTTTTCCTTCGATGTATATTTTCTTTCAGTACATATCAATATATATTGTTGGATCAATATGTACTATGGGATCTTACACTTTTTCCTTTAGTACATATCAATATATACTGTGGGATCATACATATTATCTGAGGATGTAGATTTAGTTGCTATAGGTCCGAAGAAATCATACGAGAATCTAAGTGGCGCTGATCTTGCTAGAGTGGTATACATGCACTGCTCTAAGGTAACATGATTTTGTGGTATATCTTCTAGTTCTAGAGCTTCAGAAATATGACTTATGTCTTTACAGGTTGACAAAGCTGCCATGATTGCTCTAAAGGAGAAGCGAATGTGGAAAATGTCGGGTGAGGTTGGTCATGAAACAAAGAAATGGATGATCAATGAAACACACTTTGATCAAGCAGTGGAGACAGTCTCACCATTTGTTACAGACGAGGTGATTTTATTTTGAAGTTTATTACCCCAGGACTTGTGTGCATGCCAAGTGAATCTAACTTGTATTCGTTTTTTCATGAAAGCAGCAACGGAGATATTACGACAGGCTACATGCAAGTTATTCAGAGTAGGAGAATATTTCCACGGAATCTGTCGGTGCCATCATCAATCAACCGTTGTATTAAAAGTAGAATCACCAACTATATGTGGTTTAGCTCCTTTGCCACATGATATGTATATTGATATGGGATGTCATTGTGATTACCAAAAATCTAATCTTTGGATCACAACCATATGAGTCAGAAACATAGTCAAATCAAATCAAATATAATGAAAACAAAACATGTTAACAATCAGAACAAGAAATTGAAACATGAATCAACACAATTATTTAACGTGGTTCGGCAACGGATTGTCTACATCCACGGGTAATAAAGGATTTGGATGGTATTTATTCATGATTACATGTTACAAAAGGATAGAATACTATTTGCATCAAGTAAGATTTATCAAAGAATTATTGAACTAGGATTATAATTAACACAATACCCATACCTAAACTTTTTCCTCTGATCCTTGTCTTCTCCAAAAAATTTCAGTCCCCTCTTTCTGTTTTGGAGTTTGATATTTATAGTAAATATCATGGGTCCCTCTAATCTAAACTTTCCACCTAATAGTTCTTATCCAAACGTTAGAACGAAACTTATCCCGCATACTCATTTGTATTTCCCGCAAGACTTGACATGCGTACTTCTTATTTCCCTTAGTTTCCCGCTTGGTGACCCACACCTCTTCTGCGGATTTGTATTCAAGTTATTGTCCTTGGATTTGGATGAATGATGTGGTTTTATTAGGATTATGGCATGTCTGACACGTGGCCATTGAAAGTGACTTTATTATTTTCAGAATTTGGTATATGCCCAATACGTGGCTATTGAAAGTGACTTGTCATGCTTTAGCTTCTTTTGTTCCGCAACCTGTTCATCTGAGACGTGTCCATCATGCATTAATGTTTGTCAGTTCTATTCTTTCTGTCAGGCTTTCCCGCAACTTGTGTGTCAGTCATGCAACAAAGATGTCTGTTTTGTATAGTGTGCCATGCTTTCCCGCAACTTAAGTGTCGATCATGCAACGAAGTTGTCTGTTTCAGATACCTGCTTCAGTACTTATCAAAGTTTAAGATGTCTTTTTCAGTACTTATCAAAGAGTTTTGTTTCAGCGTTTCTCGTTCTATCATAATTTGATACTCTTTCCATAGTATTTGAACACATGGTGTTAGGGATTTAGTACCATCACAGTCATTCATATATATTTGGTTAGCTAATAGCTATACGTTTAAAGATGACGACGTTTCACCATATACACACTCTTTGCAGCATTTAAATTGAAGGTTACGAAAACTACAAATTAGTAGGTTTGGAGCCTCAAAATCTTGACCACCCTGAACCTACTAAAGTATTTTGCTAAATTTCTCTCTATATATGGAGATATCATTGGACTGTTAGTTAAAAATTTCTTCCATTCCGAATTAACTTTTCCCTCTTATGGGTTCTGTCCTCAAACACATAACATGGAATTCTATTATATTTCAAACAGAAATAAATTGTCAAAATTTAATTGAGTTCAACGTAACCATAAATTTTCTCTCTTAACTCATCACCTACCCTTTCATTAAAATCACATATGCACAACTGATTATATATCACTTGCCAGTACTACTACTTGAATTATATCATACAAACTCACAATCTTCACAAACTCTAGCTACCTGCATCTTGTTAGTGGTATGGAGGACTTGAAAGTTAGTCGAAAAACATGTCATTGTGCCTGAGACATTGTTGAATCATCGCCGTCTTTTTTTATCTAACATAGACCTCACCCTTGTTACTTACTTAGAATCTGTATCATTCATCAAACCGACATCGGATGATATCAGTTTTGCTGAAATTTATTCTAGTTTATATCGTGCGTTTGGATGGATTTTAGTTTCTTATGATTTCATGGCTGGAAGGCTTATTCATCAAGTTGGTGATCAGGGAGCGAATGATCGGTTTGAGATTGATTGTAATGGTGAAGGTGTTGTAGTTGTTGCAGCAATTACTACAAGTGAGATGAGTCAACTCGGTGAGTTAAGGAGTCCAAATAAGCCTGAATTCAAAAAGTTGGTATCCTTCTTGCATGATGAGGAATTGATGAATTTGGAGCTCAAAGAGAAACCGTTGTTTCTTTTACAGGTTCAGTATAGCTAGTACTTTGTGTTTGTATGCTTATTCATAATACACTTCACTTATGCTTTTATCTTTAAATAAATGAAGCTAACTCGGTTTCAGTGTGTGGAGGTGTAGCTCTGGCTTCTCTATCCAATCATTGTACCCTAGACGGTGTTGGAATTACTGAATTGAACGAATACTGTAACTTGGTATATTATTGATAACTCATAGGTTACAGGACTTTTCTTGTTCTAACTCTTAGGTTGGTAGCAGACTCTTATAGTTGGTAATATACTGTATTACCAAACTTAGCTAGATTACATTGACTCTATATTTATTCTAGAATATTATTCTCCTTGATTCCTGCCTTTATTCTAGCATACAAGATTTCCTTCTGATAAGGAATTACTTTCAATACTCCTTCTTAATTCCTTACCGTAACTTTCATCAAGTCCCTGAAATACTGATGCTTGTCTTTTGGAAGTGCTTTTGTGAAGATGTCTGCCACTTGGTCATTCGTGCTACAGTACTTCACCTCGATCTTTCCTTTCTCCACGACATCCCTTATGAAGTGATGTTTGATTGCAATGTGTCTTGTACGACTGTGATGGACAAGATTCTTTGTCATGGCAATGGCTGACTTGTTATTACACATTATTGGAATAGCTTCTACCTGTTTTTCTCCAATATCCTTTAGTATATGTTTTAGCCATATTGCATGTGACGTTGCTAGTGCAGCTGAAACATATTCTGCCTCGGCAGATGATTGTGCTATTGTTTCTTGCTTCTTTGATGACCACACAATTACACCTGAGCCAATAGTAAATGCATAGCCCGAAGTGCTTTTCTTGTCATCAACACATCTGGCCCAATCACTATCACAGAAACCAAGCAGGTTTACCTCTTCTACTCATGTATTCTTTTCATACCAAATACCAAGATCAAGCGTACCTTTGATGTATCTCAGAACTCTTTTTACAGCTCCGAAGTGAATTTGACTCGGCTTGTGCATGAACCTTGACATCAGACTTGTTGCATACATTATGTCTAGTCTGGTGGTTGTCAAGTAGAGTAGACTTCCTACCAGGCTTCTATAGAGAGACGCATCCACTTCCTTGCTTCCATCTTCTTTGCTTAGATTTCCTTTTACCAGTAGAAGGGTGCATACAGGATTGCAATCTTGCATTCGGAATTTTTCAAGAAGAGATTTTGCATACTTCTTTTGGCAAATAAGTACTCCCCCTTCTTCTTGATAAACTTCAATTCCTAAGAAGTGATGCAGTAAACCTAGGCCACTCATCTCATAACGTTTCTTCATCTCAGTCTTGAATTTTGAGATCATTGTTTCATCATTGCCTGTGATCACCAAATCATCCACATAGAGAGAGATAATGAGAATTCCTGACGTACCTTGTTTTTTGACATACAGGGTCGGCTCATTCTTGCTTCTTTCGAACCCTTTTGCTTTGAAGTAACCGTCAATCTCACTGTACCAAGTACGCGGTGCTTGTTTGAGCCCGTACAATGCTTTCTTCAACCTGTGCACTCTATTTTCTTCTACGGGTATCACAAATCCTTGAGGCTGTTCCACATACACTTCTTCTTTTAGAGTTCCATCCAAAAACGTTGATTTCACATCAAGTTGATGCAACAGCCAGCCCTTTCGTGCTGCCAGGGCTATGAGAACACGGATTGTGTCATGTCTTGCTACAGGAGAGAAGATTTCTTCGAAGTCGATTTCGGGTTGCTGCGAATAACACTTAGCAACCAGCCTTGCTTTCTTCTTGAGGACGGACCCATCTGGATTGAGCTTTGCTTTGTATATTCACTTCAACCCAATTACGTCATTCTCTTTTGGTTTCTCAACGAGCTCCCATGTCTTGTTCTTCTCAATTACTCCGATTCTTCCTCCATTGCTCTCTTCCAATCTTCATCCTTGACTGCTTCTTCATAATTTCTCGGTTCAACAATACAGAAGTTGCACTGTGCATACACGTCGAAAAGACTTCTCATTCTCTGTGGAGTTAAGTCCGGTGAAGAGGACTGTGAGGTTGATGCTGAGCTCGGTTGTGGACTTGGTTGTGGGATATTTGTCGGAGACCTTGGTTCTTCATGGATATTGTCTTCTTCTTCTTCGTCCGACGATTCATCATAGGATACAGGGATACTTGACCTCTCATTGGTCAGAACTTGAGCTTGCTTCTGTTTCCAATCCCAAGTTGATTTCTCATCAAATATTACATCTCGGCTGATCACTAGCTCACTCTTCTTCAAGTTGAAAAGTCTGTAGCCTTTTGATTTCGAGCTATAGCCCATGAATATGCACTTTTCACTTGTTTGGTAGAGTTTTCTTCTGATTTGCTTCGGTAGGTGAGCATAACATATGCACCCGAATACCCTTAGATGGTTTACAGACGGTTTTTTTCCACTCCATGCTTCAACTGGAGTCTTGTCTTGGACTGCTTTTGTTGGACACCGGTTCAAAAAGTAGATTATTGTGGCTACATATTCAGCCCAGAACAACATGGTCAAACCTTTCTCATGAAGCATCGACTTCGACATCTCTTCCACGGTTCTATTTTTTCTTTCTGCTACTCCATTCTGCTGCAGGGTGTAGCCTACAGTTAATTGTCTATCTAGTCCAATATCTTCACAGAACTTGTTGAACTCGTTAGAGTTATACTCTCCACCTAGGTCACTTCGCAACACTTTGATTAAGTGCCCGCTTTGTCTTTCAACATACTGCTGAAATTTCTTGAAGATAAAGAACACATCCGACTTCTGTCTCATAAAATACACCCATGTCATTCTTGAATAGTCATCAATGAAGGTCAGAAAATACCTGTTGCCACCCTGAGATGGTGATGGCATTGGACCACAAACATCGGTGTGAACTAGCTCCAATGGTGTTTTAGCTCGCCACACTTTCTCTTTTGGGAATGCACCTCTGTGATATTTTTCGAGTGCGCATCCTTCACAAACTTCCTTCAACTCCTGTATTGTTGGAAGTCCATACACCATGTTCTTTTGATGAAGGTTCTTTAGACTTGGAAAATTCAAGTGTCCAAGCCTTCTATGCCATAGCCAAGAGTCAGCAACTACCTCGGCTTTGAGAGCAACGTTGTTGTAAGAGAAAATAAGAGGGAACTCTTGTTTTCCTCCATCTTGACCTTTGCTACTTCGCGCTTTCTTTGATCAAGTATCTTACAGGAGAGGTCCTCAAAATGGAAAGCGTACCACGTTCTAACAATTGTCCAACACTCAATAAATTTTGTGCTAAGTCAGGTACGAGCAACACATCTTGAATATCTTTTCTTCCCTTTTTCGTCTCTATGGAAATTGTTCCCTTTCCTTCTGCACCAACCGAGACACCGTTTCCCATCTTCACCTTGGAGTTACAGGCTGGATTAGCTTCTTTGAAGATGCTTTTGTTGCTGGTCATATGATTGTTGCATCCGCTATCAATGAACCAGACTTCGTTCTTCTGTTCTTTAGCTACTTGACAGGCATAAAACATGTACTCGTTGCCTTCTTTCTCTTCTACAAAGTTTGCTTGCTGATTTTCTTCCGAGTTACAATCCTTTTTGAGATGACCATACCCCTAGCACTTGTAACATTGTGGTTTATCTTTAAACCAACAGATTCTCTCATCATGACCGGTTTTCTGACAGATTCCGCATCTTGACGTTGTGGATACTTCGGTGTCTCTTCTGAAAAGATTGCATGTAGCTCTTCCACGACCTCGTGCATAGCGACCTCTTCCTCTTGTGGTTCCTCTACCACGGGACGATTCTTGAGTTGAGTACTTCTCGTTATTTCCCGAGACAACATTGAGTTTAGATTGAAAGGCGCTCTCAATGGTTTTTTATGTTCCCAGGTTCTGTCTCTGCTCAAATGCTTTGATAGAACCCATCAGTTCTTCGACTTCCAACGTTTCAAGATCTTTGGTCTGCTCTATGACGACAACGATGGAGTCATACCTTTCTGGTAAGCTGGTGAGAATTTTTTCAACAATTCTTTGATTGGAAATTGCTTATCCATACGTCTTCATCTAATTTATCACGTCCAAGACTCTGGTGAAATAATCTTTTAAGAGCTTAGAATCCTTCATCTTCAAGTTCTCGAACCCCCTTCGTAGAGATTGAAGCTTTATGGTTTTGGATTGAGAACTTCCTCTATATTCCTTTTCAAGAATATCCCACGCCTCCTTTGATCTTGTAGCGTTGATGATTCTTGGAAAAATAGTTTTGTGACTCCTTCTTGAATCAAGAGAAGAGCTTTAGCATCTTTCTTGATGTTCGCCTTTAATTCCCTGACCTCACCGTTTGATAAGGTTTCCTTGTCTTCCGGTTCTTGGAAACCGTCCTCTACGTACTCCAAGAGATCTTGTGAGATGAACAATGTTCTCATTCTCACACCAGAAATCGTAATTTTCTCCATCGAATTCTGGTACATAACTTTGCTTGTTGTCTTTGCCCATTCTCCCTAGGCTCTGATACCAATCTGTTGGAATTACTGAATTGAACGAATACTGTAACTTGGTATATTATTGATAACTCAGAGGTTACAGGACTTTTCTTGTTCCAACTCTTAGGTTGGTAACAGACTCTTATAGTTGGCAATATACTGTATTACCAAACTTAGCTAGATTACATTGACTCTATATTTATTCTAGAATATTATTCTCCTTGATTCCTGCCTTTATTCTAGCATACAAGATTTCCTTCTGATAAGGAATTACTTTCAATAGACGGTACCGCAGTTCAGGAATTCATCGTGAATTTAGCCTCATTGCAACACGGAGATGATCTTGTTGTCCAGCTGAACTCGGATAGTAGTATCTTTAAAGCACATAACCCGCCAAGAATCAATCACCCACACTTTCAATACTCAATACCTAAAGTATCAGACATATCTTTTAATATCCCTGGGAGTATTTTAGTTCCATCCGTAATCAAATAACCCTCGCTAAAGACTACTACTAAGCTTGTTTACTTGTCAGAAAGTTGGATTCCAACTTACAATTTTTAGTTCTGAGAGATGGGAAATTTAGGAATTACACAACGTTCCATGTTTAGCTGCAAAGTTATGGAAAACAAGAAGTATTGCAACCCAACTACCAGATGAATGCATTTCCACCGTATTATTTCCCATTGACGTCCGCCGAAAGATAGTTCCGCGTGCACCGAAAGGGTTTGCAGGAAATGCAGTAATTCCTGGTTTTGCTCGTTCGAACACGAGCCAGTTTAAAACCGAGAAGTTTTCTGCACTTGTTGATGAAATTCACAAAGGAGTTGAGAGAGTTGATGATGAATATGTGAAGTCTAATATTGATTGGTTAGAAAGGAATCGAGGTGTTCCATGTAGAGAAAATAGTTTCTCTGTGGTTGTTTGGTCTAAACTTGGATTTGAAGGGGTTGGTTTCGGCTGGGGTCGTATTACAAATGTTGTTCCAATTGAGATTAAGCCTGGTTTAGTTATTGTTTTGCCTGGAGATAAAGAGGGAGGGGGGATTTACATTTGCCTCGAATTGCCCTCGGAACAAATGGAAGAGTTCTATAAATTGATGATGGCCAAAGAATGATTCAAGAGATTACTGGGGTAATTGGTTATCTATGCTTTTACATTTTCGTCTAACCGCAACAAAGCAATATATGTATCCTTTCCAAAGCGATATATGTATCCTTTCCTTATAGGTTGGTTATGCTCCAACTAGTTGAATCATATAATGTTAACAGCAAACTACTAATTACATTATAAAGCTAACAGGTTCCAGTTCTATCGATCAAAAACTCAAAAACAGTTGTACCAACTACCAACTTAGCAAAACTTGCAGAATTTTTGGGAATCAAATGCTACCAAACAGTGAAAAGACCTTCTATAGTTGAGATATTGAATTTTGCAAATACAAAAGCAAGCGACTAACTCTACAGCCGTAGCTCCTGAAAGAAGTCAGTACTAAAACTAATCGATTGTAATTTTATTAACCAAAGAGATACAAGCAAACCTCTGAAATCAGAGGACACAGACCAAAGAACCACTCTTGTAAAATTGAGCGGGAAGCAAGAAATCCAATGCAAATACTCCTCAGCTGGACATGATAAAAAGGTTAGGGCTATGGGAGACCGACAAAGACACTCCTTGTAATTCTTTGGGTCATAGAAAGATTGTTGTAAGCCGTATAGGTGAATACAATTTTGGGATAATTGGGAAAATACCCTAAAAATGCATACCCTGTTGGGAAAATGTCCTGTAATTAAATGGTCAAATTGTACAATCTTGACCTTATGCATATGTGGGCCTTAAGACAAGATTACCCTTTAGCCGTCCTAACCTAACCCTAGGAGACGTGGCGGAATCCAAAAATAAGGGTAATCTAGTCTTAAGGTCCACATATGTATAAGGTCAAGATTGCACAATTTGACTATTTAACGGTACTTGGATGGAAAATGTAACGTTTGGGCATTTTCCCATAAAAAAAATTTTACAGGGCATTTTCCCAACGGGGTATGCATTTTTGGGGTATTTTCCCAATTTTCCCTACAATTTTCTTGCTGTTAAATCTATCATCAACTGCCTAGTAACTATCTCTCACAAGAACTAAGAAGGGACCAAAAGTGATAAAATTCATGGAACTACATTGTGAAAAGAGTTTGTATTTAATTGAATGGAAGTTAACCTCTGTTTACAGGACTGACAATGGTATATATACACCTACCAAGCTTACACAACACGCTCAATTCTCACACACTCACACACGTGTATTTGGCACACACTCACAATGTGTTCCACTTACAGCCTCAATACAGAGCACACAACACTCATGCTATTACCCTCCCTCAAGCTCAAGGGGGCTTGTAGAGACCAGTTGAGATTGCCTTAGGTGGTGAAGAAGCATGACTACAAACAAGCACAAAGATAGACCGCAACAGTATGTGAAGAGGAAGGCGGTTGAGTTGTGATTGAAACACCTTATAACATTCCAGTACCAATATTGAACTTGCACTGACATATACTATTAAACTTGCTTTGACACATAAAGGACAAACCAAGAAAGAGTGGACCAAAGTTGGTGCAGATTGTGGTTTGATATGTCTATAGTATGATATGCAGATGTAGTAGGCATAACATTCTATCTGGCAGGTGGTGTTGCAGCAGTAGTTGGTGTAGAAGGTATTATAAAGAGTAGAAGGCAGTGAGCATGCTAGCATTTGGTGTTGCAACATCGTTTGGGGAAGGTAAAAATATCAGTGCTCCAGAAGGAGTAGGTGCAGTTGGAAAGAAGACTTCAAATAATCACCAACATTCACAAGAAGTACTGATTCAATTTATCTGGACCACTGCTTTGAACAACAACATCTGATTAAGTAAAATGATGTTGCCCTCAGAACGCTCACACTCTTGAAGAATTTGCAGCAGAGTTTAACCAGTGGACAAGTCATGATGTACCAGGCAAATCAACATAGACATTTATAATAAGCAACTCCAAGAGTTACCAACCTGCACTCCAAGATAGCTCCAAGAAGAGAACAAATGACCAAAAGAAAGAACCAAGGAAAGTTGCTTACTCTAGAGACAAATTTCAAAGGTGGAATCCTTTTATTCACAAGGAAACAAAAGAGCAAAGAGCATCAGTAGCAAAGAACACCAGAAAGACACGATATCTGGTGTATGTTGAAGAAGAAGAAAACCAGCAACAATTTCAGCCTTGCATTATTTATGTACACATACCAGAAGCACAACACAGAGTTTTACAAGTGAAATAAATCACTTACTGCACTGAACTTTGGCTTATTTATGGATATGTAACCATCCATCTTGAGGAAGTATCACACACTCACAAACTAGTAGCATCCATAGCCAACCAGTAGTCTATTAGAATCTATTTTTCGTAGAGTTTAATAAGTGGATTTACCACTTACTGCAAATACAGAGAACCTATTGCAGAGTTTGATGAGCAAATGATTCACTCACTGCAAATGAACATACTCAACGCCTCATTCTTGACAGCAAGGAGTTGAGGCAAAATCAAGTAGTAGAATCACAAACATTCCAGCAACAAAACATGCGAGTTATCTCAGTAGCAAACAAAACATGAAGTAGGATGAAAGAGAGAAGAAGATTTAGATTCAGAAAGAAATATGAAGAAAAAGTGTTGTACACAGAGAATCAAAAAGTGTTCTAGCAGGGAACCAGAAGAAGAAGTAGGAATTGAAATGGATGCAGAGAATGATTTGATTGAAAGAGAGAAGAAGATTGGCAAGAAATTGAAATAACAATTGAACTTGAACTTGAGGCAGGTGTTAGAATTTGAAAATCGGCTGAATATTATCCGAAAAACAATGCTAGTGATCTTTGCACTAGTCTTACAGGATTGAAAGGAACATTGAACAATGCTGAGGTTACTCAGTCTTACATGTATTGAATGAACAATGCTGGTGATCTTTGTACCAGTCTTACATGTAGAAGAAACATCAATGCTGATGGGACAACATCAGACTTATATGGAAAAATCAATGCTGAAATCATTCAGGCTTATATGAATTTGATCTGGAAAGATCTGAAAGGAACGACATCGAATCTCAAAAAAGAAAAACGAAATTGAATTGGAAAAAAAAAATCAGTGAGAATGTTACCGTAATTCATCAAGACAGTATCAGGAACAGAAATTGAAGTAAATCTTAGCAGCATCAAAAGAACACCATTAGAAGCAACTTGAATCAGAAGAAGAAAAAGTACCCTAGGATCAGTAGAGTAGTAACAACAGAGAACAATGGAATCTGTAGTAGTAGCAGAAACAGATTAGATCTGAGACGATCACTGGTAGAAGCAGAGAACATGAAATTGACAACAAATTGAAATCGAACCAAACTCGTCCATAATTGAACTGAAAGAAGAAGAACATTCTTGTCGTTGTTGTTGCAGTAGTAAAAATTGTATACTAAAACCCCTAAATTTCCACCAAAACAGCAACAGAAGAATTATCAAAGAACAAAGTAGGAAGGATGAAGAGCTTTTAGGTCAAGGATCGAAGCGGTTAAGCCAGACAGCTCTGATACCATGATAAAATTCATGGAACTACATTGTGAAAAGAGTTTGTATTGAATTGAATGGAAGTTAACCTCTGTTTACAGGA
Organism: Papaver californicum; assembly: GCA_023531435.1. NCBI lineage: Eukaryota > Viridiplantae > Streptophyta > Magnoliopsida > Ranunculales > Papaveraceae > Papaver > Papaver californicum. Next base: position 7,664,492 of record JAJJMC010015296.1, on the reverse strand, counting down.
CTGACAATGGTATATATACACCTACCAAGCTTACACAGCACGCTCAATTCTCACACACTCACACACTCACACACGTGCACTTGACACACATTCACAATGTGTTCCACTTACACCCTCAAGACACAACACACAACACTCATGCTATTAAAAAGGACCCTTTTCTATTCTGACATATCATAAGATTATCAATTTACGGATACAATATCAACAAAAAAGGGTGATAGACAGACTGTGGTGCCACCTAAAAATCAAAAGAACAACAATTTTACTAGAGTTCAATTGCAATTGAAGCTTCTTTGTTCTGTTATATACCATTTTTAGTTCGTAGCAATCCTCTGTTGTCCTAAACTGCTTCCGAATCAAACATCTCCAACTCCTTTGCAGACATCTCTCCGTCACCTTCTTGGTTCCTGTCCATTAAGAACTCGGACAAATTGGTTCCCCTGAAGTAAATGCAAGAGAAGTATTAATAACAATATCAAAAACTAGAAAAGTATTGCTAAATTGTTTATCTAGAAACATAGTTTTCCTCAATAAAATGTACAACCCACTGTAGAATGTTATGATTGCTACATATATTCAAACCTGGAAATGCATATGTGAGGAAATATAGTCCGCATTCCACAATGAAAAAACAAACATTATGCATAGAAAATCTACTAACAGATTTCAGTTGGGCGGATGAAAATAACAACGAAATTTCAAAGATACGTTACTTCAGTATTTGTTAAAACATCACCGTCTAATAGACCTATCAGAGTAATGTTCAACACGTGAAGTGTATAGCATATATAAAAGATGTTCACCAAGTTGTGCAACAAGTGTACTATTTTTCACTCGAAGAAGTCTACTATTTTCCTCATACATGCATTGATCTTCCAAGTAAAAAAAGAAACTGACTATGGAGTATGGACTGTCAAGGCTTAGAACTCCAAGTGGAAGAAAATGATGTACAAAATTTTGTTGACACAGAAATCATCGAGTCAAATGGATGTGTGTACAATTTTTTTATCCAAGGACTGGAGGAATCCAGAGAAATCAAGGAATACAGTACTTCATAAATGGAACAGCAACAACAATCAAGCCTTTATTCTCACACATGTTGGGGTAGGCTAAAAATAAAACCCGTGTCGAAGTTACCAAAACCAGAAACAAAAAAATAAAAGCTTCATCATAGATGTTCACCATGAAAGATGCAAAATAAGAAACAAAAGGTAATACACTTCTTTTTCTGCCTTTCTAATTCATTGCACAGTTTGAAATTTATCAGTAAATTTTTGGGAAAAATTCAAGCTGGATTTTTCGCTTACCTAATCTTTTCTTTTATGAGGGAATCGAAAAACTGAGCAAATGTAAGCGATACTAATTACACCTTTTTTTGCTTTCATTTGCTCAATCTTTGGATTCCCTCCTTTAATGTCACGCCCTTCTTCCCTCTTTGAAGATCTACAATACTGGGAATATGTACCTCACTCGCATTGAAATTGTTCATCTTCATTAGTGCAGTTCTTACAGCGTTGAATACTTTATCATCCATGCCATTCCCCAGAATATTCAACTTTCCATGAGTAGTCTTGAGGAATGACCTGAATGATAAGGATTAGCCAATTATGGTGTGCATTGAGATCGGTTATCCTAAGAAAGAAAAAAAATAATGATGTTAAAACACAAGATATCAAATACTAAACATAGAACCAGAAGTGGTTAAATCTTTTATCAACAAACGGTAGCAGCACAAACTCATCACACCATACTTATCAATGTACTATCATGAAGAAAAATATGTATTGTCCAAAACAAATGACTAGCACTGAAAACATTATACTCATCAAGGGTTGCACGAAACAAGAACTATCACCACAAATAAACATCAGACAAACAGCACATGTAACAAAGTCTACCCAATCTTTCTTTCACTTGTTAACTGATTGCTTAAAAATTAATTCTAAAAAAACTTAAAACATTTTAAGCATTGTCCTTCATTTACAGAATAATGACGAATGCACTAGTTCCTTACTATTTTGATCAGCTACAACCAATATACAAAGATATTCCCAACTTAGCAAGTTCCATGCTGAACTTGTAAATAGTCACCACTGAAAAAATTAATAATCACCTCAGCTCCGGTTGCCTGAGTGAAGAGCAACACTCATTAGCTACCCCATGTACAACACCAAGTCAAATCTCAAGTCGAATGTGCATATTATCTTATCTTATGTTTTACCATCTTCCAAATTCAAAAAGTTTCATCTGATTTATAGACAATCAAGTGGATAGAAAACTCACACCTCGTCATGAAATTTGATTCTTCATAGCCATTTTGTTCTTTAACAATGTGGAACTGGTGCCACAGTACTCCTTTAGTTGTATAGAGAAGAAATTGTCCAAATTGAAGGGGTACTGTGGCAAGTATCAACCCCAGGAACTTCCGGGACGTATCGGGTAACCACAATTTTAATAAAGCTGAAACATTTGGACGTTTTGGCCTCTTAGAAGGTACCTGCAATTGAAAAATATGAAATCAAATCAAGTCTTTTAAATCCACTAATTTTTTATTCAGCTCTTTAGCTTCTATAACTTTCTACTTCACTTGAGGAAGGTTTTACTAAGATTCCAAAAGTCTCCTGACATATCCAATGGAATCCTCTATCTACAAACTATGTTTGTTAAGTTAAACATAGACAGTGAAGCTAATGGTTTCTCTCATCTTAAACCCTGACTACAACTAGGGGAACCAAGGGGTTAGTAAGTGAGGGTAAAAAGGAACAAGGAAATTGAACTTACATCAACACAAAAAGAGAGGTTTCACTGCAGATGCATGGTTACTCTATGGTGAAGCATTTCGACATGCTCCATTAGGATGGATTTCACGACATATAGTAAGGCTAATTTGACCCTGTCTAGATAAATGCTTACTATATGTTGTGCACCGGATCCTAATGGAGACAAAAGTTAAATCCCCCATCAGCACCCTTATTTCAGTCAAAAAATAAAAAAAAATAAAAATAAAGTAATAATACTAATAATCAGAAGAATCGTTGAATGAGAAAAAAAGAAGAAAAAGAAACAATTTTATAAATTCTAAGAAAAATAAAATGAAGATGAGTAAGATATACCGCTTACGTTTGAGAGAAGAAATCATTATACGAATTATTTTGGCCCTACCACTAAAAGTTAAAATAGAGTTATTATAAAGTAAATGTCAAAACTCATTATCCAACTATTTATGTTATGCCTAATTTATCCATTATTAATTAGTATTAATTAATTAAATTAATAGTGGTTTAATCGTGTTAGTTATGAAATTAACTAGTGTTAAGTAATCATCAAAACTTGTAAAAATCTTAGAAATTTTGATTTTTTTTAGATTTAATCAACCAAAATCGGTAAATATGAAGGATAATGTATGCCGATTATGGGTTGGTGTTCTTCGCGATTGAAGAACACCAGAATCGGTGGATATTACCACTAATAAAGACCGATTCTAATAATCGTTGGATGTGGATGTTATTATAAAACGATTCTGCTACACTTTCGTAAAAGATAAATTTTATTCATAGTTTAGGAAACTAGCGCATTGCATTACATAGTTTAGGAAATTAGCGCATTGCATTACATGATCTAGTACGCGTATTCATGAAGCTCACACATTAATACATCGTTAATGAACCTACGAGCACGTTGGTTCAACACGATGTATTCCCTTGCGTGCATGAACATTCTTTCCCCGTTTTGAATCCGACATAGGCTATGGAGTTGTTCGACTTGAAATTAAATAGATTACACATTAGTATACGGATATCAAACGATTAGAGAGGTATAAACATGTCGAACTACTCACTTTCTCACTATTAAAAGCTTGAGGATGATGCGCGTGAACCATTCTTCTAATTTTACGGAACTCTCGTACTTCGCTTTTGATATGGTAGCATCTAAACGCTAGGTCTCTCCATTTGCGATGGTTAGGGTTCCCGGTACGGTCATAGAAGAATTCTTTGACTCTCTTCCAAAACATCGAATAAATTTTGAATGGACGTTCGCGGAAGAAGGGAATGAACGACTTGACGAGCTCCAAGTCCTCATCTGGTTCCCAATCCATTTCCCCGGGTGTATTTGAGTAGTGGATAAAGTGGGAGTGAGTAAAAATTGTAAGTTTGGGGCAAGTTGGGGTAGGGATAGAGGTCCTTCTTATATAGAGGTAGACCCAACGACTATTTTTTTTTGGAAAACACAAAATTTAGGTGAAATATTTTAAAAGAATCGTTTGATATGTAGGTTCACATCGAACGATTGTTGGTTATCGAAAATGTCAAAAACTATCTAGGCTTGATAGAATCGTTCTATACATAGGTTCACATCAAATGATTCTAAGATAAAAACAACAAGAAAAATTATCATTTTCTCTGCTTAGAATCGTTCTTTATGAATGCCCACATCGAACGATTCAGGGCTAAAAAACCAACGAAAAGTTTGATTTTTTCTCCGTTTTCTCCGCATAGAATCGTTCGATATGGATACTCTCATCGAAATTCTACCCTACAAAACTAACAGAAAATTGGCTTTTTCGAAGTCCATATAATTGTTCTATATGAACGTTAACATCAACCGATTCTGAAAACAACAAAAAAGTTCTGCATTTTCTGTTTAGAATCGTTTGATAAGTTTATCCACGTCGAACGATTCTGGTAGTAAAAACAGTCAGAGTTCCAATGATAAATGGTCCCAAATTGTAGTTCTTTTGTCACGTCTTAGCCAATACAATAATTTTAAAACCAACTAAATTTGTTCCTTCATAAACTAATAAACCTAATTATCCATATGTTTAAATCCGAACGAAAAACATAAATTAAAGACATAATTATCCAAAGTAAAATATATAAGTTTGAAAAATAAAAAAGCATTCATTCAACCACATCACCGCACTTTAAGGTAATCCAAGATGGCAATCCAAGATGTTGTTCTTTCTGAGTTACAAAACAAAAATTCAGTGGGAAAGACTTTAAAAGATGGCAATCCAAGATGTTGTTCTTTCTGAGTTTTCACATGTTGGATGAATTAGTTCTGAAACCTTTTGATGAGACTTTGAATGATCCGGGTAATGAAAGAGAATTAGAAAGTTGGGGCAGACAGAACTATATGCCTAAAAATCATATTCTGAATTGTTTAGAAGATGTTTTATATGATTTCTATAATGCAAAAGAAAACTTTTCTGTATTTGACTTATGAGATGCCTTAGAAGCAAAATATGAAGCGGAAACTGCTGGTAGTATTAATGACAAATGACAAATGACAAATGACAAATCTGTGGTTGACCAATTTCTTGAACTTCAGCGCATTATTAATGAAATTATTGCTGAAGGTATGGTGATAGATGAAACGTTTCAAGTGTCTGCGGTGATTGAAAAATTACCTTCTTCATGGTCTGATTACAAACGAAGATTGAGACATGAAACTGGTGAAGTCAGTATGGTTGAATTGGGTAAGAAGATTCAAGTGGAAGAATTGATGTGTTCAAAAGATAAGAATGTATCTTCCGCAAGGGACATGTCCAACAAAGCTCATGTCAGCGAACACAAGTCTTCCGCAACCCTGGACCGCAGCAACCGCAAGCCTGGACCGCACAAGAAAGATACTTTCCCGAAACCTAAATCTGGCATTGGTAAAATTAAAGGTGCGTGTTATGTTTGCAGTATTCCTGGCCATATGGAACTACATTGTAGGAAACATAAAGACTTTAATAATAAGAAGCCCAATGCTAATTTAATTGAAAGCAACAAGATCAAGTTTTCTGGCACGGTGTCTGAAGTCAATTTGGTAACCAATGTGAGAGACTGGTGGGTGGACTCTGGTACTACCAAGTATGTCTGCAGAAACAAAGATATGTTCACCTCCTACCAGAAGGTAGGGGAAGGAGAAAAACTATACATGGGTAACTCGTCCGCAACACAGGTTGCAGGAAAAGGCAAAGTTGGGCTGAAGCTCACTTCTGGCAAAACTCTCACATTGAATGAAGTTTTACATGTTCCGGAAATCTGCAAGAATCTTGTATCTTGTGGTGTGTTAGATGATAAGGGATTTAAACTTGTATTTGAATCTGGGAAGTTATTATCACTAAGGGTAAAGACTATGTAGGAAAGGGCTACAAGACTGATGGTCTCTATAAATTGAATGTAACCTCTGTTGAAATGAATAAAATTGATTCTTTTTATGTTTGTGTGTCATTAAATGTTTGGCATGGTAGACTTGGTCATGTAAACTATAAGTCAATGAGCAAACTGGCAAGCATAGGATGCATATCAAAATTTATTTTGGATAATGAACATAAATGTGAAATTTGCATAGAATCAAAATATGATAAAAAGTCTTATAAGAAAAATATTCAGAGAAATTCTAAACCCTTAGAATTAGTTCACTCATACCTAGTTGACATGAAATCTGTTCAAACTAGAGGTGGTAAAAAATGGTTTGTCACAATTATAGATGATCGTACGAGGTAATGTCATATTTATTTACTTAGAGGTAAGGATGATGCCTTAGAAGCCTTTAAGATTTATAAACTAGAAGTTGAAAACCAAATGAGTACTACCATTAAAATCGTTAGGTCTGACCGTGGTGGTGAATACGTAATTCCTATAGGAGATTTTTGCATGGAACATGGCATTCATCATCTCCTTAAGGGTTCGGTTTTTCCGTTCAGCCACACCATTAGATTGTGGTGAATAAGGAGGGGTTACTTCATGATTAATGCCATGTTAATTAGTTCAGGACTACCTGCGAACTTGTGGGGGGAGGCCATCCTCTCAGCTTGCCATGTTCTGAACAGAGTACCCTTTAAAGGATCAGAAAAAACTCCTTATGAGTTACGGAAAGGAAAACAACCTTCTTATGCATACCTTAAAGTGTGGGGGTGTTTGGCTAAGGTTTCTATCACTCCACCTAAGAGGACCAAGATATGACCCAAAACTGTTGACTGTGTCTTCATAGGGTATCATGAACATACTACTGCATATAGATTTATGGTTGTGAGTTCTGAAATATCTGAAATTGGTATGAATACTATTATGGAATCTAGGGGTGTTGTGTTCTTTGAAAATGTTTTTCCTTTGAAATCTGAATCTCGCATGATATGTGTTGATCCCCTAGATGTCCCTTCTACTAGTTAGAAATTACCTGTAGATGAAGATGAATTTGATCCTAGAAGAGGCAAAAGACTTAGAATTAAAAAATCTTTTGGGCCATACTTCATAACATGCTTAGCAGAGACTGATCCACATACTTTTAAAGAAGCCATGACTTCTTCTGAAGCTCCATGGTGGAAAGAATCCACTATTAGTAAAATGGATTCCATTCTACCGAATGATACTTGGGAGATTGGAGATTTACCTCTAGGGTGAAAACCCATAGGTTGTAAATGGATCTTCAAAAGGAAACATAAAGTAGATGGAACTGTGGAAAAATATAAAGCTAGACTAGTAGCTAAAGGCTATAAACAAATATAAGGTGTAGATTTCTTTGACACTTATTCACCTGTCACGAGAATTACTTCCATTAGGATGTTAATTGCTATTGCTGCCATTCATAACTTAGAGATACATCAAATGGATGTAAAAACAACTTTTCTAAATGGTGAATTAGATGGAGAAATTTATATGACCAACCTGAGGGTTTTGTAGTGAAAGGTTGTGAAAACAAAGTTTGTAAACTGGAAAATATTTGTATTGCTTGAAACAAGCACCTAAACAATGGCATGAAAAATTTGATCATGTAATGATTTCTAGTGGTTTTAAAATAAATGAATCTGACAAGTGTGTTTATACTAAACTTGTGAATGATGCCTGTGTGATTGTATGCTTGTATGTTGATGATATGCTTATACTTGGTACAAACATGGATGTAATTAATTCCACTAAGAACATGCTAAATGAGAACTACTGCAGGTTAAACTGTGCCTTGGATGCTTAATTAGTGAAACTCTAGTGGATGATCGTTAAACTTCGTTAGCTTTGACATGAAAGACTTAGGCCCCGTTGATGTAATCTTAGGGATGAAGATTAAAAGAGATTCTAATGGATATAGTCTTATTCAATCTTATTATATTGAATCTGTGCTTAGAAAATATAAACAGTTTGATAGTAACCCTACTTGTACTCCATATGATCCTTGTTGTAGACTCAAGAAGAACAAGGGTAATGGAGTTTCGCAACTTGAATATTCACGTGTCATAGGAAGTCTGATGTATTTATTGAACTGTACGAGACCATACATTGCCTATGCTGTGAGTAAATTAAGTAGGTGTACATGTAATCCGGGACAAGAGCATTGGAATGCACTCATTAGAGTGTTAAGGTACTTAAAGTACACTTTGAACTTTTGTTTAAGTTATGAGAGATACCCTGTGGTCCTAGAAGGATATTGGGACGCAAACTGGATAGCGGACTCAGAGGAGTCTAAGTCTACGAGTGGATATGTTTTCACTCTAGCCTGTGGGTCTATATCTTGGAATAGTTCCAAACAAATATGTATAGCTCGATCCACTATGGAATCAGAGTTTATTGCGTTAGATAAAGCAGGAGAGGAAGCCGCTTGGCTAAGATGCTTTTTAGAAGACATTCCTCTTTGGCATAGGCCTGTGCCAGCTATATCTATACATTGTGATAGTCAACCTGCAATAGCTAATGCTAAAAACAGCAACTATAATGGAAAGTCTATACAAATTCGTAGAAGACACAATTCCCTAAAACAACTAATCTCAACTGGCGTTATTTTTGTTGACTTTGTGAGGTCTAAAGAGTATATCGCGGACCCTTTGACGAAAGGTTTGTCCAAGGAGATAGTTAGTAATGCATCAAGTAGGATGGGTCTTAAGCTCATCAAATAAACTTTCCATGAAGGATACTCAACCTTGCTGACTAGAGATCCTAAGATCAAGGTTTCGAATGAGACAACTAATTTGTGGTGGGTTAAAGAAAACACTATCAGAGAATTTCATTCTCTATCCATTCTCTATGGTGTAGACGTGATAGTGTGACCGCATGTGAGGATGACTTTTTTATTAAGTCTTAATGAGTTTTATAGTTTCAATTTAAGATTGAAGTGGGGTGTAGCGGTAAACACTCTTGATAGAATCACCTATCTGAATGAGGAAGTGGGCCGCTTCCTATGAGAATTGAGCTGATTATCTAGAGAATTCTGAGAAACGGGATACGTCCAGGGACAAAATGGACACATCAACACGAACTTAACAGCACCTAGAGAGATATCTCGCGTGGAAGTTATTGATGAACTACACCAAACGATGACAGTTTAAGACATCGCGTTTACTGTCCATCAAGTAGTTCCAGTAATTTCTCACTAAGAAAAGGTTCAAGACCTTATGGACACCTATTGCCTAAGAGGTATTTCTCGCTTTCTGATTTTCATCGGGTTTTCATTCATATGGGGGATTGTTGGAGAAAAATGAGAAAAAAAAATGAATTTTATTCTTGGTGGGAATGGACCTTAGGACCTAGATGTCACTAAGGGAGACTAGCTCATTTTTCACTATTATGAATGAAGAACCTTTAGTCCCACATTGGAGAGACTAGAGATGAGTTCTCCCTTTATTACCATAAAAAATGCAACTAAGAGAGGGACCTTAGAGTTTAGAAGCTTTTGTGGTTGGGGGGGGGGGGCTAAGGCAATGGGCTAGTTGGTGCACACTTGCTTTTCACACATGTGCGGTGCTTCGCACCGAAGCACGCACGCTTACGGCTTGCGAGATTACGTTGCTTGCGGTGCTTGTGGAGCTTGCGAATGCGGGAGTAGCTAAGGTTGCGGACCAACCTTGCGGGTGCGGGCGTAGCTAAGGCTGCGGGAATGCTTGCGGGTGCGGGAGTAGCAAGGTTGCGGACCAACCTTGCGGGTGCGGGCTTAGCTAAGGGTGCGGACCAACCAAGACTTCCGGGTTTTTTTTTTTAAATATATTTCCTAAATTTTGTTTTAAATATGGGGGCGTCTGACCCGGCTAAAATTAAGCTGTCTTAATGAGAAAATATTTTCTGACCGTTTATATCCGTTTTAAACATAATAACCGTGATTAATGCACGAAATTAATTTTAATTAATACGAAATTATTCTCATTAATTACGCCACTTATTTTACTCCATCTTTTGGCTATAAAAGAAAAATCATTTCTCCATTTCAAATTACTCCAGAAGCAGCTACTATCCTGTCTTCTTTTCCCCTCTTCTTGCTTTGTTTTGCCCATTGCTTGTTTATTTCCCTTCTATCTATCTTGCTGTTAAGTTCTAGAGGGTGATTTGTATTGTGCTAATTCAAATCATAACGTGAAGTTCTATTCTGGACACATCTTCTCTGTTGGGGTATAGCATCTCTCATTATTGAGAAGTACCCGAGAACTATTGTGTTAATGACAATTTGATGAGCAGGTGGCTTTCTCCTTGCGTGTGCATCAACATGAGAGTGTAGTGATTTCTCTAACGTTAACAATTTTTCTCCTGTTTAATGTTTTCCATTGTTGCAGAAACAACAGAAATGTGAAAGCATTCTTCCCCATACTCATCAACTCATTACCGATTAGCTTTTTCTTGCTAGTACACAACTCATTCAAAAACTTTGCATAACGAGGAAATTGTTTGACTGCTTCATTGAATGGGATGTTCACTTGGACTTTCTTAAAAATGTCCTAAATATTTTTGTTTTGAGCTTCCTTTTTAGGCTTGGCAAAGCGGCTAGGAAAGGAAAATCATCTTTTAAATGCTAGAGTCAACTTTAGTCTTCCTATAAAGACTTTATATATCATCTTTTACCCACGGGATTTATTTGTCTGAAATCTTTGACACCCTCCACTACATTCTTTTTTCGGGATCAAAAAAAGAAAGGAAGCTTGAGGCGCCAGTTCATAGTGCCCCACCTAAAGAAATCCCAAACAACTTTCATAATGTCGTCTCTCATAAAAAACCAACATTTTATAATTATCAAGACCTGTAAACCATCCAAACTGGGAACAAGATCCGGACCTATACTTTCCAAAGCAGATAAACAATCTTCCTCAATTATTAGCCTTTCTAAGGATTGAGCTTCCAAAGAAATAGTTTTGAGATCCATGTTTCCAATACTAGGTTTTTTTCTAGGTGAAACAACCTAGAAGAAAAAAAAAATCTTAGTATTTTCATTTTTGTACGCAATCATTGGACGCAGAGATATGAACTATCAGATTAACATATTTGTACCGATGAACCACATCTTCACACTTTTATGTCTAATCAATGGGCGCTAAAAATATGGGATATTAGATTAAAACATTTATTGGTGATCCAACGGCTAATCTTTTCATGCTCAACCATTAGGCACAATGCTCCAAACCATTGGACACATGTAATGATTCAATCTTCCATATGAGTTAGAAGTTGATTAAAGTTGACATGAAATCAACTTGAAAGTTGAATTTGATGGACCATATAGGCTAGCCTTAAAGCTAGTGATAGAAGTTTATTCTCTTACTAATTTTCATGTACTTGTGAAAAAACTGTGTGTTTCGGTCACCATTCCTTCCATTGCACACTCGATTTTTGATCCATTATATTTCTTTCTTGTAAGAAAGTTGCTCAAACTCAGCCTTGAGATTTAAGAAAGTTACTCTTTGAGTAGAGGATATAGATTGATTCCCTGCAAGGATTTCGAGAGATTCAATAATGCTTAAAGTGGCTTCAATTTGCCTGTCCAATCTACTAAAAATTGTCTTGTTCCATTTCTTTAGTTTAACTCTCAAACCAGCAGTACCATGATGTTGGAATGTTCCCCACCAGTGCCTCATAAGATTGTAACCACGCCGTCTCAAATCTACATGGCGTAGGACCTCAATCAGACATTAATGGGATATTAACAAGGTTTTAACGGTTAAGAACGAAAGGTTATTTTAGCCTCGTTTCTTTCACAAAAAAAGTGTAAATTAATGCCTATCGTTGGTCGTCATTTACATTGCATCTACGTACCACCAGTGGTGTTATTGAATTGGTAAAAGAACACTATACGAAACAAATATGCTGTGCTAAAAAATCATTCTTATGGAATTCAGCAATCATGATGTGCAAAAATAACACTTCAGTTGATAAAGATGAACATCCCAAGTGTGCATGATAAAAACAAATAAAAGAGGGGATTTTTCCTACACCCGTGTTACACCGCAGTTTATGCTGCGCTTACCCTTACTCGTGAATGTCGTGTACATATCATATATGGATGTGGTGCTCCTAAATCACTACTTTTTTTCAAAACCCTGAGACTGTAGATTTTTCTTTATGAAAACTATAGTGGATTAATACATCTCAGATAGAGATATGGTATGATTCAATAGTCATGTTAAAGGTCTAAGATATCCTTCCTCAATAACTACCCTAAATCTAATATAAAAACAAAAAACTAAATCTAATTAATCTTTCATCTCCTTTCCTCCTACTCTTCTTCTCCTCTTCTCAGCCGTAGAAACTCCATCTTCTCCATTCTCGTTCTTCACTCGACGATTCATCAACGACTCTAAAAAATTTCATCGACGATTAAACTTTTTTCTATGAAACACCATGAGGTCCAAGCAAACAATTTACGAGCAAGAAACCAACCAGTTGATGAACATTCAAGTTCTTTTGCACCCGAAGAGCCACAACACGAATCGAGTAGCGAAGAAGAAGATCAACCTCCTCTTAATCCACCAGAAATGACTCTCAGTTTGAGTTGAACCTTTTTTTTTATTTACGGCTAGGTCAGTGCTTGAAAAAGGTAGCCGTAAACATTTTTGACCCAACCGTAGAAGCATATTTCCCAGTCGTAAAAGACCCTGAGTTTCCTTTTTTGAAGTGTCACTTTTTTGGACTTTTATATTTTTAGTTATGTTTTCTTATTATATGTATTGATCATGTCTTTTTAATTTATCTTAGGCCACAGAAGGATAATAACAAGAGAAGAATGCAAGAGGTAACACCACGAGCTGACCCGACTCCAACCCCCCGTCACAAGAAAAATTTGGTTGCGGATAAAAGGAAGAAAGGTGCACTGGTTATTAGTGAACCAATAGAAGATGTAACTGAACGTGCACTTGTGCTTTTTCAACAATGGCAACAACCGGAGATTGTGGAAGAACATAGGGGCGATACAAGTGTTGTTTCATTGGTTGGTCCCTTTGATGTTAAAGGGAAAGGAAAAGAGAAAGAGAAGAAGCCACCAGCTCCTACAACAAAAAAAAATGATTGACAACATGGTTATTTTTCCTGGCAAGGAGAATGGAAGACCTTGGGGGTGATCCAAGGGATAAATCTTTCGTCTTGTTTGGTTACTAACATTCATGGGTGGCAAGGGCCTGCTCGGTGTTGGTAATAATCTAATCTAATCTAAAGATAATGTTTATACCATTGTTTATGTAGGACCATACCACAGCGGTCCTAAAACTCAAACACCAAAGGGTGAGTTTTGGTCATTGGATAAAGATAGTGATGCGATGGTAGTCCTTGTACAAGCTTTGGGATTATGGTCTGCAATAGTCACTTCGCAGAAGCAGTACGATATGGTTACATTTTACTCTTTCAGAGAGAGGTATTTTCCCGAGACAAATAATTTTCATCTTCCGGTAGGCGAGATGATTATCACTCCGGACGATGCCCTCCAAATTACACGCTTGTCCGTTGATGGAAAATTCGTGCATGAGGGTTTCGAAAACTCTCTTTCTTTTGAGGATCTTTTTAAGTTGGTTGAAGCATGTCTTGGATGGGACAAGACTGAAGCCCAAGAAGAGTTTGAGGTTGGATCCGGAGAAAGGCCGAAGGGATAGCATGAGTTCGGCAATAGAAGGAAAAAGGATAAGGATGGTGCAATGGTTGCCATCCATGGCAAGAAAGATAAATTTGACTCGTGTGAGGGCTATGTTCCATAATTCCAAGGATAAGGATATGGATGCTTCAATGGTTAAACATACGTCTACAACTTACTTGTTACCACGCCACATGTTGCTATAACCGTCAGACCAAAACCCCATGAATAATCCCCCACGTAACATGATTTGATTTCTCGTAGAAATTGGTGGAGTTATGGACTCAGGATGATGCTAGCACAAGCAAGAGCGAAAAAAATGCTCGAAAGTAGAAAGAGGGGAAAACTAGCGCTAGCGCTGTGGCTAGAGGCGCTAGTGATAGCGTTGTGGGTAGAGGCGCTAGTGCTAGCGCTGTTAGGATAGCAGCGCTAGCACGGATAGGGCCTATTTGGCGCATAAGCATACTAGCGTTGTTGATTATTATTTTTTTGCTTTTTTTAGCTCTTTCCTGTTCTTTTGGCACATATGTGTGATACTTATTGGTGTTGGGAGTGTGACTAGGGTTTTCCAAGGCTAACAATTGCTAAGTGCCATGATTATTTCCTATGCACCACTAGGTTTGACATTCATTAATGTCGTGGCCATATTTATGGCATGTTTAAGTTTTCTCAATTGTATGAGATTTAATGTTAGCATTTATGCTTAATTTTTATGCAGTGCATACAAAACATCTTCAAGAGATTCAGCTATGGAAGTTTGCAACTTGAAATTATGCTTGATGCGACTCTGCAATTAGATGGTATGCATCTAATTAGCGTTTTTATTTAGATACGTAACCTCTATTCTGAATGTTTATAATTTTGTATAATCAGCGTATTTTTTTTATACAAATAGTTCGCATAAACGCACATGAAATAACGAGGATTTAGTTGAGTATAACTCTGAAATTTCCATGGTGTATATACATGCAAAAAGAGGTACAAGACTAATTTAGCCAAGATCTGAATAACCCTTTCTCGATTTTCTTGCAGAATGTAGGATAGCAGTATGTATTCATAATTCTGATGTCGGGTCAGAAATTTATGTATATTTATTTCATGCTTCTGCAGTTTGGAAAAAAATAATATTACAATTTTCTCCCTTGTCAAAAAACCACCATCAACAACTATGTATAAAATAAATCTTTATTGCTTATTATCTTATTATTATTATTTTTAGATGAAGTGTTTCTTTTTACATTGACCTTGAAATAACGCGAATACCGTTTACTTTAAATCAACCTGCGTTCTAGTAAATTTAAAACTTAAAAGAGTAACATTATAAAGGACATATGTTTTTTATTTTATTTATCTGTGTTCTACTGCGCAAAACAAAATATACCATAATCAAGTTCTAATTTCGACTCTCTATCAAGTTAAGGTTTTATTTTTATTCTTTGTACTCTTTTTGGTAAGAAATTTATTAAACAATTTCAATTTCGTCTTTCTGAACATCACACATCTCTGTCAAACTCTCTATTTCTCAACATATTTCAAAACTCATTTAGATGAATCTGACTCAGAATATGCTCATTGAAGATTGTTTTACAAACATAGGTATGAACTAGTTCAACATTATTTAATGGGTTTAATTCCACACCCTGATTGAAATCCGAGTTAAAATTTTACTTGCTGAGTCTTCAAATCTATTGATTTTTTTCTTGAATTCTTATGCACGATTCATTTTTTTTATGGATAAATAATTTAGTGCTAACGAGTTTTGAACTTATGTCACTAGTATCATCACACATAATTTAAAATTTTACCAAATGATTATTTGTTAACCTCTATTTTAAATGAAGTAGTAGTACATTTGGTGGGGATTTAATGTTGTGAACATTGGTTGTTTGTATATATGCCTAAATGAATATTAATGTTTACTAAATTCAATTTGAGAAATTACCCGTTCCAATTAGGGTTGCACATAGACGATCTGCACCCGCCACCCGAACCACCGATAAACGGGTCGGGTGCGGGTGACAATTTCCTTTACCCTCCTTCTGGCTGGTCGGGTGCGGGTGACACCTTCTCTCACCCGACCCACCCGCCCAATCCGCCAGAAGTAAAACCCTTCAACATCTCTTCTTCCGTTCGGCTGTACTTGTTTCTTCTGTTAACCACCTACCTGTCTACTCCTTAGTACTGAAAATTTCTTGTTCTTTGGCTCCACTTCTCCTAGCTTCTCGACTCCATCTGTTTATCCTACTTTGATTTCATCGGATTTTCTTCTTCATGATCTATTTTTTTCTCTCTTTTTACTACTCCTACTAGTGTGAAACCCTTATTCTAAATCAACCGGTAAGTACGAGAAACCCTTATTCTAAATCAACAAAATATTTCTTCTTTTCAAACCCGTAAATTCAATCTTCTTATCTCAAAACCCCCCAAATTTTAATACTTCTTCACTTAAGACCCCAAATTTCTCAAACCCATTGATTCAATATCTGCTGGAAGTGTTTCAATTGATTATAAAGCAAAACCCATTGATCTAATCTCTGAAACTGAAACAAAAACCATTGATTCAGTCTGCAGAAATAATATTTCTGATGTTGAGACATAACCATTTGATTTAATTAATGAGAGTAATGTAACAAAGGGTTCTGATTTGGGTATTCTGAGAAAATGGTGGATACATGTGATTTGTATAGAGGAAAGTGGGTAAAATATGAAAAAGATGAGTATCGAATTTATCAACCTGGTTCTTGTCCTTATGTTGATGAAGCTTATGATTGTCAAGGAAATGGTAGACCTGATTCAGATTATAATAAATGGAGATGAAACCTGATGGTTGTGACCTTCCAAGGTAAAACCTAGGTAATGCTATATTATACTTTGTTTCTTTGTTTACATTAGGTATTTGCATATTCAGTTTGTGTATAGTGAACTTAGTCTAAAACTGAACTCTGTTATGCGCTACCTTAGTATGTGAGGGATATCATTTTCTTTGATTTGTGATGGATTCCAAATTGGGATTTCTTCAGTGGTTTAAATCTAAAAGGAACATATTTGTGATCTTTCTATCATTATATAACAGACTGAAGGAAAGGGAAATAATCATCAAATACGGTTGATAGAAACCTAGAGTGTGAAATTGCTTGGTATACAACTTTAGTAGGTAGAAACTAGAAAGGTATATTTGGGCGGATGACCCACACCCACCCGCATCCGACTCGTAAAAATAACGGGTCAGACCCGACCCGACCCGTCCTACGACGGGTTGTGTGCGAGTGAATGTTTCAGTCACCCGCCAACTGGCGGGTCGGGTGCAGGTAGGGCCAAACCCGACCCACCTGACCCGATGTGCAGCCCTAGTTCCAATCCTTAAATTTGTGATGTTTGTATAAATAATGCCTCAGGGAATAATACTATTTAATTTAGTCAAAATAATTTATTGTCATCATATCAATCTTACAGTATATTTGCAATTTCGGAGTTTGTTATGGTTTTGAGATTTACAAATTACTACCTTATCTTGTATCAAGTGTTACATAATAATAAGAATTTTGGAATAATTGTTAGTTTACAAGAAGAAGTGGTTAACCTCATCTTATACCAATTGTTATAAAATAGTGAGCATTTTGCGTTAATTGTGGTTTACATGTAGAACTGGTTAAGGAAATTGCAAGACATAAGCTTACCATGAAAAACATTAAAATGCTTATCGGTTGCAATAGCCCATAACTGGAAGTATAATATAGATGGGCATAAAACATAAATAACTGATGGTAATAGGAAAAAGAAATTATATATATTTTATCCATGTAGTTTGTTTTGAGATAGATTTAACAAATTAAGCAAATGAAATAAGTTTTTACCACAACTTAAATTAGTTATAGATGAAAATCAAGTGATGATAAGTGAAAACGAACTAGAATGCATATGTTTATCTATGTTCATGTATTATATCCAATCATAGATTTAGCTAGAGCTTAAATGTTAATGTAACGGTGGTGGGTAGATTAGTTAAGAAAGAAGGGAGGAGTGACTACTGCGAGCAAGAAGACATATCCGGCTGATACATATCTTCTGCCATAAATCATGTAAGAATATTATTTACTATTATGTGATTGGTACCATATATATTTTGTTTACTAAATTACTTAGCTTTGATATAGGTTATATATCAATCAAGTATCAATTAACATTATTATAATTGATCCTATAGATACAACAACTTCTATATTTTCTTGTAATTATAAATAAAGGTTCTAACCTCTTTACGAGAATCAAAAAGCTTAATTAATCCTTTTATGGTATACTAGAAAAAAAAATAAAAAAAAATCCAACAATGACCTCTTTCGCTGAAACCACATCCACCCAACCATCTTCCACCCTTCATTATCTCAAAAATGTAACAAACCTAATATCCATTAAGCTTGATAGGTCAAACTACATATTGTTGAAAATCCATATGTTTTCTCTCATTCATAGCCAAGATTTATTTCAAATTGTTGATCCAGAAGTTCCTCTTCCACCACCCACCCTCACAAATCCTACCACAAATCAAGAGACTGAAAACCCATCTTATATCCAATAGTGAAAGATTGATTAACTTCTCTTGTCATGGATCAATGCTACCTTGACCGAACCAATCCTTGCTCAGATTGTTGGCTTGAATACTACAAGAGAAGTATTGCATTCTCTTGAGTCCTCTTTTGTTTCCAACAATGTCGCTCGTGTGTTTCATCTCTGTATTCAATTACATAATACATAGAAAGGGAACTCCACCATCATTGATTTTCTTTATCAGCTAAAAAATATTTCAGAATCGCTTGTTGCTGTTGTGCAACCCATTCATGATTTTGATTTAGTTCTCAATACCTTAAGAGGGTATAATGGCTTTACCATTGCAATCACGGTTTTTCCTCCGTTTCCCACCTTTAGTGAATTATATATTCTTATCTTGCAATTAAGAGATTCAGATAGAGCACGACAACCTTCACCGTATTCATCTAGAAAACAATGTTCCTGCTTTTGTTGTTCGTCAATTCAACAAATACCATGGTAAAAACAACTCCAACCAACATGGTGGTAGCTCGTCTTAACATTCGGGTAATGGACGTGGTAGAGGTGTGGTTCAAATGGTCGCGATCGATTACCCCATCAAAATTCGTCGTATGCTTCTAGATATATTCTTGGTGCTCATCCTACTACCAACAAACCAACTCGAATTGTATGTCAAGCATGCAATAAACCTGGTCATACTTCACTTGAGTGCTACAATATATTCAACCAAGATTTTGCAACCTAATGATCTTCATCAATCCTTGTATGCCATGCAACTTACAACAACCCCATATGATTAGAAGTGGTACCCTGATACAAGGCCTACAAATCATATGACAGCTGAAGCTTTTGAAATGGTGAATCAAAATGATTAAAACGGTAATTATCATATTATTGTCGATAATGAAAATAAATTTCCCATTACTGGAGTTGGTGATATCAATCTTCAAACCTTTAGTTCTTGCATTCATTTGTCAAAAGTTTTTTATGTCCCGTTTATAACAAAAAAAATTGATTTTCGTTGCTCAACTTACTAGAAATCTTGACTGTGTATTTATTTTTGACATATTTGGTTTTATAATACAAGACCGAAAATGGGGAACAACTTTTCGAGGGTCTAGTAAGGGTGGACTCTATCCGATTAAACCACATTCTAGTTTTATACGCACTAAGCCAAGTAATATAGTTAACTTTCCTATTCGTATTAATGGTGATCTTTGGCATATGCACCTGGGCCACCCTAATTCTAAAGCTATTAGCACTATCAATAAAAATAATTGGCTCAAAATTAATTTAAAACTAGTTTCCACTGTATTTTGTTTAAGTTGTGTTCACGGTAAACTTTATAAATCTTCTTTTCATGCATCTCATTACCGTGCAACTTGTATTTTGGATTGTGTTTATGCAATTATGCCGATTTATGGGATCCTTCTCTTGTTAAATATAATAGTGGATTTCGATACTTTCTCATTTTAGTGGATGATTATACCCGTTTTTCATGGATACATTTCTAACACTATAAATCTCAAACCTTCTCTTGTTTCCAAAATATTCAAAAAGTTGTCCAAAATCGTTTTTCGACTACAATAAAAGTTTTATAAAGTGATGATGGTGGTGAGTTTGTGTCTAATCAGTTTTTAAATTTCTTTGTTGCCAATGGTATCTCTTCGTAAAGGTCGTGTCCTCACACGCCACAACAAAACAGAATGGTTGAACGTAAAATTCGACATGTCGTAGAAATTGGTCTAATTCTCTTGCATCACAGTGGTCTACTAGATAATTTTTTGGATGAATCCTTTGCGACATCTATCTATCTCATCGAATTCCAACTCTCATTCTCCAAATTAAATCTCCTTATCAAATAACATATAATAAGATACCAGATTATGATTCTTTAAGGGTTTTTGGATGTCAATGTTATACATTGCTTGTTTTGTGTAAAAAGCACAAGCTGTTGTTTAAAACCAAATCTTGTATATTCATTGGCTACAGTGATATTTACAAATGGTATAAGAGCAATTCCAGTGGGCATTGGCATTTTAGCCAATATGCCAAGCCAAGTGGCTTGGCAAACTCGATTTTGGGCAGTGGATAATTGGCAAATTAACCAAGTGGACTTAATTTTTATATAAAGAAATATTTCTTTAGGGGGTCTGTTTTTATATAAACAAATAATTTTTTAGTTAAGTGGGACCAGTTTCTATTTTAAAATCAGTATATATATATATATAATAAATTAAAATAACTAACTTAACTATATTTTAAATAAAAAAATATTTCACTCAGCCTATGTTGAGCCGATCGTCTCAACATAAGACGATGCTCGGTCTAAACTAGGCCGAGCGGCTCAACATGAGTCGATCATCTCAAATTGATTCGATCGACTCAACTTGAGCCTCAATTGGAAAACCCCTTCGAATTCCCATTTGCCAACCCAAATTTTAGGTTTAACCATCCCACTGTGGGGTGGTAATTGATAAATTAGCCAAAATGCCCACCCTATTGGAGTTTCTCTAAGTGCTTAGACCCGGAAAATCGAGTATATAAATCCAGTAGTGTGGCCTTTAACGAATATTTTTTCCCTTTTCAAAATGCTCTCTTCCAAGAAAAGTCCAAACCACCAATTCTTACTCATTTTCAAACATTCATATTTGTTTCCTCTCCATTATCTACCAGCAGTTCAAACTCCAATATTAATTTCAATCCAACTTCTCTAATTCTACCGTCCAATTTTTCTACAATACTTTCTCCACTACCCATCCTACCCTATAATTCTAATTCAATTTCTTCAAATAAATTATCTCCATTGATTCATAATGTTGCACGTTCTTCTCCAAGTGTGGCTGAATCGACTAGTGAATCACTCAAGCAATGCATTACGAATATAGTTGTTACACCATTGATTGTTGTGTCCAGTCAACCCATAGTGAATCGAAATAAGGATGGGACTCACAAGCCAATTTTTTACCTTCTTTTCCAACTCCAATATTAATTTCAGTGAACCTACTTGTTATTCAATTGCATCTAAATATCCTAAAAGGAATGACTCAATGCACGAAGAATATACTTCCCTCGTGCAGAATCAAACTTGGTTTCTTGTATCTCGCCAATCTTGTATGAATTTGGTTGGTTACAAATGGGTTTACAAAGTCAAACGTAAGTCTGAGGTACAATGAACAGATTCAAAGCTCGACTTGTGGCAAAAGATTACAATCAAAAACATGGTATTGATTACGACGAAACATTCCGCCATATTGTCAAACCAGTAACAATACGTCTTATTTTTAGTGTTGCGGTCACATCTTCATGACCTACTCGTCAACTGGATGTTAAGAGTGCTTTCCTACATGGTCAACTAGACATGTTGTCTATATGTAATAGGTTAGAGTCGGTCAAGGATCAATTATCATTATTATAATTGATCCTATAAATATAATCACTTCTATATCTCTCTGAAAGATAATCATACTAAGCTGAAGAAATGTTAAGTTTTTTTATTAATGAAATATAACCGATAAAACGTTTATATTTTTATTACAAGTATTTATACTCCCTGACAGACTATCAAGGTTGTATCAGAATACAATATTGTATTATGATAAAAACAACCATATATGAGATAAAATACAGACTCTTTTACTCTCTCATATTCCCCCTCAAGATATGTGCAGTAGGAACAGAAGTTTGGAAGCCAAAATATGAAACAAATCTTTAGTTAATCTCTTTGTGAAAACATCAACAAGTTGATAAAGAGAAGGAACAAACTAAATTACCAAGAACTTGGAGACAATAAGATCTCTAATGAAGTGATAGTCAACTTCAATATGCTTTGTTCTTGCATGAAATACTGGATTCCTAGTAAGATAACTAGCACTCATATTATCACAATACAATATGAAAGGAGTGTTCAAATGAACCTGCAATTCCTTGAGAAGATATGAAATCCATAGCAACTATGTAGATGCAACAGACAAGCTCTTGTACTTCGCCTCTGTAGAAGACCGAGATAACGTTGGTTGCTTCTTGGAATTCCATAAAACAAGAGAAGACCCTAAGAAAACACAATAGTCATAAGTATTTCTTCTGGTATCCGGGTATCGTGCCTAATCTGAATCAGAGTAAGCAATCATAAAGCACAAATATGATGAACCTAGAGTAATCCCAGACCCCAAAGTCCCCTTCAAATATCTATAAAATTCGCTTAAAAATCAATAAATGTAGAGTTGTTGGCTGATGCATAAATTGCGAAGCATAGCTAATAACATAGGATATATCAGGGCGTGTCACTGTCAAGTACTGTAAGCCATCAACTAAACTTCTGTAGAACAAAAGATCTTACAGTGGTTTTCCATCTAAAACAGAACATCGTGGACCCTTGACAACAGGAGAGCCACATGGCTTACAATCAACCATATCAACTTTTAATAACAAATCTATAATGTATTTTTTTTGTATAAGTATTAATGTCTGTGTTGCATCATTCCTAGTTGCTTCTATACCTAATAAGTAGTGTAAGTTGCCTAGGTTTTTCATAACAAATTCAGTACTCAAATAGGTAACTAGAGATGACAACATAGAATCAGAATCGCCTGTAGGTATGATGTCGTCAACATAAAGAAGCAAGAACATCATACCTTTTACAGAATTGTAAATAAATAAGGAATGGTCACACTTTGATTGGGTGAAATCATATTGCAGAAGAATCCCACTAAAACGCTGGAACCACGCTCTTGGATCATGCTTCAATCTATAAAGAGACTTCTTCAAGTGACAAACATAGTTTTCCTTCCCTGCAACTTTGAATCCCGGTGGCTGCTCCATGAAGACATATTCATCTAAGTGACCATGAAAAAAAACAGTGGGCACATCCAATTGCTTCACACTCTATTTCCTATATAGAGCAATAGTCAATACAACTCTAATAATATGAGCTTTACCAGTAGACTGAAAGTTTCAGTGCAATCTATTCCATCAAATTGATTATACCCTTTGGAAACTAATCATGCTTTATATCTCTCTACGGTCCCATCTGCCTTTAACTTGAGCTTAAAAACCCATTTACAACCAAGAACATTCATCAATTTATCATAGGGAACATACTCCCAAATACCACTATCTATAATAGTTGTATGTTCCTCCACCAGTGCCTTTGACCAACAAGGATGCTTCCTAGCCTGTTTGAATGTCTTAGGTTCACTAGGATGCATCATAGAAATAAAAGTTGCAGTCAAGGGGTGATAAACAATATAATTTATAACAGAATCAGGTAAATGCTTTGGTTTCACAATACCCACTTTAGGCCTAGTAATGATAGTAGAGGTGGAAGGAGTATGGGAGTTAGGGATAGGAGCCACTAAAGTGGTAGTAGAAGTAGAGCTATCGACATAATGAGATACACCAACTGAAGTTGGCATCACAGAAATGGGTAGCAAAACATATATGTAATGGGAGTGAGAGAAATAAGGGTTGTGATCAGAATTATAGAAATTAGAATAGTCAACTTGCGAAGTAGAAGCAAAAGGAAAACTATTTTCATCGAAATTGACATGTCTGGAAATGTAAATTTTTCCAGTAAGATTATCAAAACATGTGTAGCCTTTATGTACTAGACTATAACCAATGAAAATGCACTTGGATGATTTTGGACTAAGCTTGTCCTGCCTATAAGCACCTAGAAAAGGATAACAGGTTGAACCAAAAACTTTCAAAAAGAATAGTCTGGGAGTTTATGAAACAAAACTTCCGGCGGAGATATATATTGAAGAACTTTCGTAGGTAACCTATTAATAATAAAAGTAGCAGATTGAAAGGAATCAAACCAAAAATATTTAAGCAAATTCGCTTGAAATAAGAGAGCCAATTCTACTTTAGTGATATGTCGATGTTTCCTCTCAACAAAACCATTTTGCTGAGAGGTATGAGGACAAGAAATCCTCAAAGAAATGTCATGACTATCAAGATAATGTTTAAATGGACCTTTAGTTAGCTCAAAGGCATCATCACATTGAAAAGAAATGATTTTGGAACAAAGTAAGTTTTTATTTATTTTCTGAAAGTGTTGGAAAAATACAAGACAATCAGTTTTGGTTTTCATTAGGTAAATCCAATGAAACCTGTTGAAATCATCGATGAACACAATATAATATCTAAATCCTAGACTATATGTCACTGGAGAAGGACCCCAGATATCACAATGAACAAGCTCCAAAAGAGCAGAAGACTCTCTAGATGACTTATAAAAAGGAAGTCTTTTATATTTTCCTAATTGACAAGAGTGACACAAAGTACCAGATGAAGTAGTGGTAAGTTTAATAACATCATAGGAATGAAGTCTTTGAACAACAGCAGCAGCAGGGTGTCCAAGTCTGTTGTGCCAAACTGAAGATGAAGCAGCAAGCGAAATGTAAAAACAAGTTGGGGATGAGAGTGTAGATGGAAGTGATCTAACTGGGTACAAATTTTTGTAAACTAAACCTTCAACAAGTACTTGTTTAGTCACAACATCTTTTATCAAATATCCCCAAGAATGTAACTCAAAAAATCACCTATTATCTTTAGTAAACTTTGATATAGAAAGTAAATTGTCTTTGAGTTCAGGTAGAAACAACACATCAGGCAAAGAAAACTTAGCATGCTTAGTATGTAATATAGCATCACCAGTAAGAGTTATGGGAACCATCTTACCATTAACCATCATTACACTACCTGAGCCTTCGTAAGGAGCAGGATTCTATAACACTGTCGCATCATTTGTCATATGATTCCTCGCACCAGAATCTAGTATCCAAATTGCTGCAGCAGGAAAATGGTTGACATTTTCATTTCTTGTGGAAACATTGAGTTCTATCCCGTCAAATGCTTTTTGAACATAGCTAATTGAATTTTTATCTGGAGTATACCTATAATAACATTTTCTTACAGAGTGGCCAAACCTCTTGCATATTTGAATTTCTACCTTAGAGTAATCAACTGCACCACCAGTACCATTTCCATGACCACTAGAAATACCACTAGTACTACCACCATCGCTACTAGAACCTGAATGGTAAGCACTATTCTTAAACTGATTATTAGCATAACTCTTTTTTATTGTTTTTTTTCCTTGTTGTTATGTCCAGAAGTACTTTGACCATACATAGCAGATGAGTTTTGAGAATTAATTAAAATAGATATTTCACGATCTTGTTCTCTAAGCCATTGTTGATGATTAACTAATCTATCCCTAAGCTCAGCAAATGTATAAGATACATCCTATTTTGTGTAGCAATCACAAAATTGTTGTATTCCCTTCCTAAGCCATTAAATACAAACATGAGAAGATCAGAAGTAGTTACTCTCTTATTAATCACAGCAAGACTGTCAGTGATTGTCTTGATCTGTGAAAGGTAATTTCCAATCGATTGATCCCCCATGCGAGTGTTCTGCAGCTGATTTTGTAACTTAGATCTTCTGGCAGAAAATTGAGTAACAAAGGTAGTCTCAATAAATGACCATATCTCATGAGCAGATTGTAACCCAAAAATATCTCCAGAAATAAGTTGGGTAAACGTTGCTTTGAGACAACTAGCAACAAATTGATCCATTTTTCGCCAATACACCCATACTGGATTGACTGATTCTACTCCATTAACAGTACGATGACGAGCTGGTTCTTGATGTGTACCATCAACATACTCAATCGAAACTTTTGAAATATGAATTGATTCAAACTAATCCTTCCACATAAGAAAATTTGTTGAATCGAGCTTAATCGAAACAAAATTCGAGATATTCATAAAAGGAAGAGTAAACTTGTAAGAATCTTGAATCTGTTAATTTGAACCACTAGCAAGATTGTTGCTATTGTTGTTGCTAATGTTATTATTACTGTTGTTGTTGTTATTGTTGTCAGCAGCAGGATTGTGTGTTTGACGAGGCATATTGAAATCAACAAAGGTGTAAATCATCAACAGTTCTCACTAATCAAATAAAAAAATAGAAGAAAGAACCAAGAATTGATCAAAGGATCAACAAATTTGTAATTATCGATATGAATCAGATCAAACATCAACGAAACTGAAATCAAGATTGTAAAAGAATGAACATCAAAGATATTTCGACAGAATCAAAATTGAAATCAGAAAGTTGAAGTTTGGTATTGAAGATTTATGATCGGTTTTGAGGATTATTGTGGATCAAAAAAATATTGAAATCTAGGGTTTCCCTAGCTGATACCATGAAAGATAATCAGACTAAGCTGAAGAAATGTTAAGTTTTCTATTAGTGAAATATAACCGATAAAACGTTTGTATTGTTATTACTAGTATTTATACTCTCAGAGAAACTGTCAAGATAGTGTCAAAATACAATATTATATTATGATAAAAGCAACCATAGATGAGATAAAAGATAGACTCTTTTACTCTCATACTCTTTTTGTAATTATAAATAGAGGTTCTGATATCTCTGCAAGAATCAAAAAAGCTTAATCCTTTCAAGAGAGAAAGACTGGGACGAATGAGTGATGAGGACTATGTGTGCGTCAAGTTCATGCGGCAGGCGCATCATACATGCGATTTCACTAGTTATGATTAAGTAAACTCTTTAATCAAATCACTGAAAATAGCTTTCCTAGTTTAGTCGGTAAAACAATGCGATAAAAGATAAGTCTCAAACAACAATGGTGTCATACCGTTATAGACACCATAAAAAAGATTAGATGGCCTTTGGACCACCAAATAATAATTGAGGCCATATTATGGGATAAAAACAACAACAACAAGGCTTGGCCTCTTAACGGATGAAAAAGCACTCGATAATACATGACAAATGCCATATTGATGTGAAATGTGGTATCAAGCCCAAGTCGTGGAGTAACGACATGTACTTGCATACAAAATCTTTCTATTTTCAAATAATGTAACAACTAACAAACCTAATCCAACTGTGTACTATGTCCATCAGCCACTTGTGATTCTATTTAGCATGCAAGACCACAACCATTATATAAAAATACTTAGTGATTAACTACATGATATGGTTTTATTAGATAAGATAATATAAAATTGGCAATTTTAGATATTTGTTGTTAGGCCAAGAAGCACACCTTTAAGGCCCACACATTTTAACAAAGAAACTGTAAAATGACAACTATTGGCTGCTGCTAAACACCTATAACCTTGGTTTGAAAACACGACTGCCAGTTCAATAATGCAACTAAGTACAGTGGGAAAGTGCAGAATGTATAGGTCTGAGTGCTTAGCCATATCTGAAGCAACTAATCAGCAAGACAAAAACCCTTAAAAGAAATTACCTTTAAACACAAAAGAGTACTCTCTCTCACATTTATTAATTAAAGGTTAGCCAAACCCTATGCACCTTTCAAAGTAATTGTGATATGATGCCTATTGGCTACTGTTTGACACCTATAGTCTCAGTTAGAAAAGACGAGTACATTGTTCACAAGTCAAAAACTTCTGCTTTAAAAGAAAAGAAAAGAAAATGTCATAAACTTCATATACTGGTTGCCCATCGGGAGAAGAAAAAATAGAAAATGAAATTTACCTTACAAACACAAAAGAATAGACAGATGGTAATGTTGTACTTACCTCAATGTTTCAAAACAGCTATTACGACACCATCAACCATTTTTTTAGCGAACAAAAAACACTCTATTAAACAGAAAGTTTACTTATATCGGTTGTCAAAGAAGGAACTGGGCAGAGGGGAGATGTGGACTACCATTCCTTTACATTACAATTTATTCTAACCTGCCACTGGGCTCCAACATTTCACCGCCTACGATCATACATGTTCTCGTGTTATCATGGGATTTTCTGTTGTGAGTCTACTTGCCCCATCGTTATCGTTATTGTTCTTTTTATTGGTTTCTAGCAAATAATTTCCGTGAAAACAAACCGACCACTATCATAATATAGTATAATTATATTAGAATAGTATAATTATATCTGATGGTTTAAAGATGCATGTTCATTGTACTTTTAATTAAAAAATAATAATTACCGTTGTGGTCTGGCGCATCTGATAACGACATTAATGTCAAATTTACACAATTACAACATACGAGTGCGTCACTCCAATAACCTATAAAGCATGGATATTTTAAAAATGGTGACGTATCCGTATTGGCGCTATATCAGTATCATATACTTGAGATATGTATCAAATACTCCATTTAAAGTATCTTTTTTTATATATAATTACGAAAAAGATAGGGGATACTCTGGGATACTCTAAGAAGGGATACTTTCAATAATTTGGCATGTATTTTTATATACAAAATTTATATATTTTAGATATTTGTACTTATCAAGAGATAAATAATAACACATATAATCTATTCATTCTATGAAGAAAAACACGATTGAACCCCAATGTGCTCAGGATTTAGTGTTGGTTATAGTAATCTTGGTCTCCTTTTATGAAAAAGTGAAAATTATATGAAAGGAGAAAGTAGAATGTGGGATATAAGTGGAGATGTATTTGATCCACTTGACGAGGTGGGATAACTTGAAGTTGTAAATCTTTCACTTGACGAGCCACAACTTGAAGCGGTGCTCTTTGATAAAGACAATATTGATGAACGAGATTTAGATAGTTTTTATTTTATTTTTAATATTCTTTTTATTTTATTTTTAATATTCAAACTTCCAAATAATATTTATGAGATTTTTTTACTTTTTATTTTAACTTAATTTTAGTCTAATTTTAGTAAAAGTATTACTATCATTTTAGGTTAAAATGAAAAAGTGATAGTAATACTTTTGTTGAAACGGAATGAGTATTTAATAAAAAAAAATCATCGTATCTCGTATCATATATCGCTATTTTTTAAAAAAATTAACGAATCCTGATATATCCCTGTATGAGGTGCTTCATAGCCAATAACACAATATCAGGTGCTCCATAGCCAATAACACAGGGTCCAGTTTTAAAGGAGAGAAAATAAGAGTCCCCTTAAAAAAAACGGAGAGAGAAACAGCGAAGAAAGAAGAAGAAGATCATAAATGAGAAATAATTAAACGATCATCAACGAGGATTTCGGTCGAAAGTTGAAATCCAACAAAATCAAATCCCCCCCCCCCCCCCTCTTTCTCTAGAGAGAGAAGCCATCTTTTATTCTCTCTCATACAAATTTGACCTAATTCTTTTCTTCTACTTCTCACTTACCTCATTAAACCAAAGAAATTTCTTAAGATTTACTGCAAAATTTCTGTCAAAACTCGTAGTGTTTTTTTCTTAATCAGTTTGATCGATTAAAAATTTTGTGGGAATTTTTTTCAGAATTTGAACTACTGTAGAAAAGAAAATAGTATACTAGTGATAATGGTGAGTTCATCATTGGTGGATAGAGCTACAAGTGATATGTTAATTGGTCCTGATTGGGCTATGAATATTGAGATCTGTGATATTCTCAATCATGATCCCGGGTAATTCATTATCATTCCCTTTTTCCTTTTTCAATTTCAATTTCTTGTGTTATTAGTTAGGTTTTTTTTCGATCTGTTTGTTTGTGGATCGGGATGATGATTGAATCGTATTGGATATGTTATTGAGTATACAACTCAAATTCTCTTGACTTTTCTTGTTTTTTTTTGTTTCGTTGTATCCAAAGCTTTGTTTGTTTTTTAGTTGTTGAATTTTAGTTATCTGGTTTGTACTGTTAGTTTACTAGTTACCGTCATAGGTTTAGAGTTAACCTAATTCACATACTATCAAACTACTTTGTACAAGAAATTCAATCCAACTGTTCATTGACTAATCCAACAGTTCATCGACTAATCCAACAAGACTGTATAGTGGTAGTAGCAGTGGACTTGAGTCTCAAGTTCAGGGATTAAAGTATGAACGTGTAAAGGGATTATGGATTTAGACTCATAAGCTAGGCTTGTTCTGAAGATTCTGAAAGACGCAAGAAATGACTTCGGACTAGTAATTAAAATCTGCTGGTAGTCACTTTCATCTGAACTCTTGCTACACTTCCGGTGGGGCAGTACTAAAATAGGCAATGAATTCCATAACAAATCACACTTTGTTGTCCATGTGATGAATTCCATAACAAACCACACCTTGTTGTGCACTGCTCTTGCACCAGGGCAATGCATTAGTAAATGCTCGATTAAGAGGTTGATTTGTGCCCTGTGTTTGACACCTTATTATCAACCTAAACAGTGAATATCCATATTGGTACAACAACTGGGCGTTTTTCGTTGAGAAATGAAGTAACAAGAAGGAAGAGTCTTCTTGTAATGGTGAATCACTTTTTAATCTAAGCATGTCTGTGATATCTGACACTTTCATTTATCTCCTCTGCATCTGATCAGAATATTCATATTGGTGTGGCGACTAGGCATCTCTCGTTGGCTGGTCTTTTGTAATAGTACCACTTATATGCTTGCTCTCTCTTTTGTATCAGTAAGAGGATTTAACTAGAGATAACTTAAAGGGAAATTATAATAAAATATGGGACAGTTACTTGCAAAACTTGAGGACAGCTATATGTTCAGGAACATGGTATACTAGATGGCCTATAGTCTGTTTGTAATCTGAACACTCCCATGCTATACATCCGCTTCAATTACATGCTTTGCTCCATGTTGTGTTTCTCTGATATCTGCTACCTTTTTGAGATAATTTTTTTTCACTTAAATTTTACATTTATCAAACTGGTTTCTGTAATCAGGCAAGCAAGAGATGTTGTTAAAGGTCTTAAGAAGCGCATTGGAAGTCGAAATTCAAAAGTTCAAATTCTTGCGCTCACAGTAAGCACTGAAAGAAACTAGAATATCCGTTGTTTAGCTTGTTCCTATTCTCACATTGTTATGAACACCTTGTCCATTAGTATGAAGTGCTAATTTCTTCATCAATTTCTGCTTCCTCATTCAGTTATTGGAGACCGTCATAAAGAATTGTGGGGATATTGTTCATATGCATGTTGCAGAAAAAGACGTTCTTCATGAGATGGTGAGGATAGTAAAGAAGAAGGTATGTCAAGCTTCCTTTGTTGCATTGGTGGCTCATTTATTGACTGGTGACACAGTTATATAATCTTGTTCTATGTGCACCTGCAGCCTGATTTTCGTGTTAAGGAAAAGATTTTGATTCTAATAGATACCTGGCAAGAAGCTTTCGGGGGACCAAGGGCAAGATATCCTCAATACTACGCTGCTTACCAAGAGTTGCTGGTACGCTTTGAAATTTGGTACTCATGATTCTTGGCAACCAGTAATTAACAAGGCGTAAACGAAAATTAAAGAATATGCTACTAATGCTACTCATCCTAAACAAAATCGGATTATAACTTATAACATTTACTGTGATTTAAGTATTGGAATGATTGTTACTAGTTTGTGATGTTATTTAAATATTATTATCTTTCACTGTTTTAGCTGATCTACTCGTTTGTTGTCAGCGTGCTGGAGCAGTATTTCCTCAGAGATCTGAGAGGGCACCAATTTTTACTCCACCACAGACACAACCTCTGTCCTCTTATCCTCAAAATATACGCAATGTCGATCACCAGCCAGATGCACCTGAGTCCTCTGGGGTTTCCGATCTTCCAACTTTGAGGTATACCTTACTATCGTTAGTCTTCTTTCAGTAATTTCTCCTAATGCAAGTTGTGGTTACAGTACTTTATTTTTTGTAGACTGTTCTGCTCAGTGTATTTGTAAATGCTCTCCTGTGTATAAGTAATTTGGTGTCACAAGTGCCTTCCTGTGTATTTGATCTATATCTGCGTTTCAGTGTGACAGAGGTTCAGAATGCGCGTGGTATCATGGATGTCCTTGCTGAAATGCTAAGTGCTCTTGAACCAGGGAACAGAGAGGTAATAGGTCCACTCTAGCATACTGTATTATATTAAATATATATATCAAGGCATGCTCTTAGTTAACATCAGTCGTGAACTTTGTTCTTTGAGAATTATTCGATTTGTTTGATTTTGTTGTAATCATACAAATGGGCGTAGTTCTGCAAAATCGCTGACTGGAATTTGAGGACAAATTTCTTGATCCTGTAAAGTTTAGTCTTTCGATATTGTTGATATGTTTTGCGTTTCTTTGTGGGATACTAATAAAAATCACATGTCTGTAATTTTACTGAATCGTTTTAATGCCATTTGGCAGGGTCTTAGACAAGAGGTGATTGTTGACCTCGTTGATCAGTGCCGCACGTACAAGCAGAGGGTGGTACACCTTGTTAACACGACTTCGTAAGACCTTTTCTACATTCTCTGTTATCAATGTCAAAACTGTTAAATTAGGTTACAATAACACTTTTAACTATGATTAAACTAGAACCGTCCGTAGAGTTGATCCAACCAGACATTTCAAAATTTTGAGATCCTATTCGATCTATTTTGGTTGAGCAGAACCCTTTCATTGCCTCTACATGTTCAATGTCTTGATTTTCCAACTTCCAAATGTATCCTGCTCTATGTATGGTTCAAATCTTACGCCCCTTAATGATCTGAAATCTCATTTTTATTTTATTTTCCGTTAATAATCAATGGAAAACATAAAATGCATGATTTATTTAGTTTCAATTTTCAAAGTTTGTCTTGTTAGACCCTTGTGCTTGTTTACAAGGATTTGGGGATCTTCTTTTCTCTTTGAATTGTACAGTTATGCAATGCTGAACTTTTTATTAGGGATGAAGAGCTGCTCTGTCTAGGTCTAGCACTGAATGATGATTTGCAGCGTGTACTTGCCAAACACGAATCAATCGCATCAGGTTCTGCTGGTCTTGAGAAATCAAGAGCCTCTGTTACCGTAGAGAAACCAAAAACTCTTCAATCATTAGTGGATATCGATGATGCTGTTGGGACTAAAGATAATACCACACATCCAGACGGGAGGTAAAGAGATTTTCTCACCCATCTTTGCTTTCTCTAGCGTCTGTGCATTTTATTATAGCTACAGGAATGGCTGTGACAAAAATCTGGAGCAGACCACATTTGCTGTTCACTTTTGTTATATGACTTTCTCTCTCTTTGAAAATAATAAATAAGCAAACAAAAGCATGGGACACGGATTCTCAATCCTCACGAATTAAATCTGCCCTTTGCTGCAATAGGGACCAAGTATGATTTCGTTTCCCAATGCAGGGCCAATTCAGGTGCAAGTACAAGCCAGCCAGTACAGTTACTGGTACCTGTACCTCCATCCAATGGTTCGATCACTCCCCCTTCAGTAAAGGTTGATCCAAAAATGGACCTACTAAGCGGTGAAGATTTTGACAATTCACTAGCTCTTGTTCCTGTTGACGCACCACAACCCGCCGTACCTGTATCATCTCAGCAGAACAACATCCTTGCTCTTACTGATATGTTTTCACAGAGTAACATAAACTCAGCTTCTCAGCCAACCTATGGAGCTGGACAAACTTACCCTCCAACATCTCAATTTCGGCCTCAGCAACAACAAACCTTTTATACCAATGGCAGCGCCCCACCTTCATATGAATCACCATTTGGCCAACAACCTAATCCTTCGTGGAATGGCCAAGTTGCCCAGGGCTTAAATCAACAGCAGCCCCAGTCTTTCTACAGTATGTATCCACCTTGTACTCTATTGATTCATATTTGCCAGTGTAATATGGAACAGTTCTCTTTCTTGGGTTTTTGGGTCTGTCATTGACTATTGATCTTATATCGTTGTAGGTCCTCAAAGCAGCAGTGAGGCCTTCCCACCACCACCCTGGGAAGTTCAGGCAACAAACAATAACACAGTTACAAATCCCCATCAACCACCAATGCAGATGACTCAAGTAGTGGTCACACACACCCAACCAGCACAAAGTGGCCCATATGGGCAGCCAATAGCGAATGAACAAGTTGTGGGTATGTATGTTCAACCAATTACAAGTGGCCAGCTAACATCACTACAAAACCATCCAATCCAGAGCAACAACCAGATGATGGGTATGCCTAATCAGCAGCAAATGCATGGAGGTCAAATGATGGGGAGAATGGTTCCTCCTCAGACAATGTATGGTGGCGGTCAGATGATGGGGGGAATGGATCCTCAGACAATGCATGGAGGAGGTCAAATGATGGGGGAAATGGTCCCTCAGACAATGCAAGGTTATGGTGGTGGCAATTTTAGTTCTGTGAATAATAATCCCCATATGATGCAGCAGAGTGGTCAGCACATGACTCAGCTCTATGAGCAACAAAGGGCAATGATGTATGGTGGTGGTGGTGCGCAAGATAACAGTTCATTGAGGAGCTCTGCTACGTCATATTCTTCGTATAAAACACCCATGAAACAGTCCAAGCCAGAAGATAAGTTGTTTGGAGACCTAGTGGACATGTCGAAATTCAAAGCTAAGAATTCTAGTAGTTGAGTAGATCGACACCTTTTACTTAAATTTTTTTATCATGAAGATTTTTCCCTCTTTTTTCCTCTTATTTTAACACTGTTTTCTATATATATTTTTACCCTTTCTTTTAGTCTTTGTTTTGGCATTCATATTTGTGTACATTCCCTGTAGAGAGAAGGAAAAAAGTAAAAAAAAGTGAGTACAAAAAAGAGAGTATGGTAGAGGTTGACTACTATCGTATTTCTTTTAGTCTTGAATTTGATTTGATAATTGATCTTTGTGGAAAGTGTTTCTTTTTTACTTGTACCAGTAAATTTTCTTTTCTGACAGGTTTTAACAGGAAAAACTTTGATTTGTTTTGCTTTTCTGATAATTCTTACCGGCATCGATATTTATGGTGAAATACGGACAAGTGCCACTTAAACGGGCCGTGTTTATGTTATAATAGAGCACCTAAATAGGAGACATGTACTTAGTATGGACCAATGTAGTACGTACCGGATGGTTCAGTCAAAATTTTGGCGGTTTTATCGGTACCGGCTGGTGAGTGAAACGAAATTTAATATACAGTCGAAACGGTATTCTTCTGATAATTTCGGCCGGTACGGTTAAAAATCGGTTTTACCCGGTATTGTCCGATTTAACCGGTTATGTCCGGTACGAGCTCTTGGCAGTCAGATGAAAAAACTAATCTAATCAAATGGCTGATATTCGCGTGAATCAGGTATTTAGATAAAGAAACTAATCTAATCGATCTTCTTCTTCTTTTCTCTAGGGCTTCTTCTGCGCCAGCGCCTCCATCTCTGCCTTTCAATTTTGTTGGGTTCAATTTCTTGATCAATCGTTAACAACAACAACAGAGAGGTATGGGTCTACCTTTCAATTTTGTTGGATTCAATTTCTTTTTAACATTTTTAAATGCATTAGAACTGAATCAATTCAATTGATACATTATCATTTTCCGTTGTTTTTTCATGTGTTTGGTGCTATTGTAATTTGTCTGTTAGTAGAATCTTGTGTGAAGCTCAATTGAGTTTTTAATCTTCCATGGACTATAGTGTTAGTACCAGCTTTTGTATATCCTCCAACTCCATTTGAAATTGAAAAACCTGTAACGAAAGTTACTGATCAGGAAATGATGTTCAAACTTAAACTACTACATATCATTATCAGCATTCTTTTGTAGCTTGCACATGTACTTTGGTGACAACAGGTTTGTTCATGGTCTGGCAAGGCAAAGTTGTAAAAACTAGGTGGTCTGTTTTTTTTCCCAGCTTTATTATACTGTAACACCCACCTAGCGTTATGAAAAGCCTCTTCTTCTCAAGTGTCCGCAATAGGTAATGAGTCATAAATATTGCCCACAAAAGTAAAGTACCCCATGCCGGAGTTCCTTTCTTCCAAATGTAGTACTCTATTGGACTGAATCGCTGATCAGGATTCAATTGTCAGTTCAGAATACTTTACTGTATGTGTTGTACCTGTTGTTCTCATTGAGTTTATATTTGCTTACCTTTATCATTTAATTAATCGCGTTTTTCACTCTATACCATTTTTACATGTCCAGATTTTCCCAAATGATGTATTCATAAGCGAAGTAGTCGATGATGTAAAGTGTTCAAGGTACGTTGTCTCCTACTTAGCTTCAGGTCTTTAGGTAAGTTCCTAGGTCATAAAGATCATATTTAATATCTATAGATTATGTGATTCATGTGGAAGGGTTACCAATGGGCTTCTATACCAGACTGGCTTGTCTTGGTGTGGTATAGGCATTCACTGATCAGATGACACATTTGATCCTACTAGTCATTCAGACTTTATTTTTGGTCCATTGACTTAGTCATGTATGTAATGCCTTTACTGTCGAGCTACTTTTTGTCATAACTTGGGGATAAAATAGTTATGTTTTTCATCAAATGTTAGGCCTGGCAGTAAGATCTTTCCAAAAGCATCTCTATTCTATGGACTATGGAGAGTACACCAATCAAGATTACTGCTTTTTCGTGCAAAACATGAAATATATTGCATTAGAATAATATGCTTTTTCGTGCAATACATGAAATATATTCTATTAGAATAATAGAGGAAAGTAAAGAGAAAGAGAAGGATTTCTATTAATTAGGGTAATCATATTAATTAGATATAATCTTCTTTATCTATATGATAGGGAAAAATCATAGCTTTTTAGATGGATCGTACGTCCATGAGCCGTAGGCCCTGTAATATTCCTTTTTATGTAGTTTAATAGTGGAACTATAAATGTGTTGTCTTATTAAAACCTTGATAAGAAAAATCTAATGAGATAAAATCTCGACGAAGGAAAAAAAGTACAACGTATTGAGTCATAGTAAAGTTGCTTCGTTAAAGCTGACCACTTCTCTTGTTGCTTCAAAACTCTTAAAATAGAAAAAACCATGTGGGAAAAGAAAAACCTCAATCGAGAAACTATAATCTTGGTGTTGTCTTATTAAAAACCTTGCCGAGTAACAAAATCCAGTGAGAAAAAGTAATCTCGATGAAGGAAAAAAGAGTTCAACACGTCTAAATAGATGTCGACGTTATATCATTAGACACTCCCCTTGATGTCGCCATCTCCCCCTGATTACACTCATGGGAGTACGGACAATTTCCTTAGTTATATACTCTTAACATGCTTTTCAAATAAGAACTTAGGAAGTGACTTAGTAAATAAGTCTGTCACATTCTCATCATACTTTACTTGGCTGACTTGAATGTTTAGGAGACACTGTTGTTGCTGATTGTAAAAGAACTTTGGTGAAATATGTTTCGTATTATCACCCTTGATATACCCTTGCTTCATCTGTTCGATATAAGCTGTATTATCTTCATAAATACAAGTCGGTTCTTCAGTGGTAGAACTCAAACCACTTGTCCCTCGAATATGTGTAATGATAGACCTTAACCATATGCACTCGTGAACCGTCTCATGTAGAGAAATGATCTCAAAGTGGTTCGTGGAGGTAGCCACGAGAGTTTGCTTGGTCGATCTCCAGGATACCACTATGTTCCTTATGGTAAATACATAACCAGTTTGAGATCGAGATTTATGTGGGTCGGAGAGGTACCCAGCATCAACAAAACCAACCAAAATACTATTTGGGGTTTCAGTGTATGGGGTATCCTTAGAAGTCCTCCTACTTCCTTATAGAGATAAAATAGACCCATGTCCCCATACTATATTCAATGAATTAAGGTCTTTTCTCCCAGAGCAGCTCACGCCCCAGCAGAATAACCAACTTTCTTTCTCTTTAGGCCTTTTATCCAAGCCATTGGACTTATACTTGACCCCTTATTGACTTATTGACTTTCATTCCCCTGGAAGCCCTTTTTAAGCCAGGTAACCTAATTGTATCTCTCGGTAAGCCTTTTGCTATAAGCCTCTTAGGCATTGGACCCCACTACAGGTCCACTGCTACTCCGATAGAATAGTCAGGCAAGTGTTAGTGAGAGTTGGAAACCGAGCGAACGCGCTTCCCTTCATCCGGAAAACAAGATGGGTCCTGAAAGCAGAGGTGCGAGGGTGAGGCGAGGGCCCGTGAAGACGCTGATATTGTTGGAGTGGAACGCTTGAGATCTAACTTGCTTGACACTTCCTCTAATCACTGACCTTGTTTCAGAGCGGACGAACTTTAAATGATGGACGCTTCAGAATACCTTTGGCTCCCTTTCATTAATTAGCAACCTGGTCGAGGAATTAGGTCACACACTTCAAGAGCTGCCTTCCTTATTCGATCGCTTCGGAACTGGACACTTATTTCGATCCTTGGGCCTGGGCCTGATCCGGTTCAAGAGGTGACATTCGA
Source organism: Papaver californicum (assembly GCA_023531435.1). NCBI lineage: Eukaryota > Viridiplantae > Streptophyta > Magnoliopsida > Ranunculales > Papaveraceae > Papaver > Papaver californicum. Next base: position 7,626,003 of record JAJJMC010015296.1, on the reverse strand, counting down.
TCCCTTCATAAGCGGACAGATTGCCCTCGGTTAATACACCTGTACTAGATGTCGATTCTCTCGTTGAAGTGCAGATTGAAGAGTAGACCAAGGCCGTTTCTAATCTCCGTACTAAAGGTGTTTTAGAATAATAAGATTTCAGTTTCTCCCTCTGGTGGATAAGTGGTGGTGGCACAAAAAGATGTGATCGAGAAAGAATCTTTTGCTCGGGTGGAAAAAATGCTCCTCATACAATCCGCTGTATTCTACCCGCCCTCTAGGCACCTTTGGAAGGCAGGGAGTGTGACAACGTAGACCTTTCCCCGGTCTTTCTTCTCATCTGTTGCAGGGTTTGGTGGCCCGAAATTGACCGCACATATCTGAATCGCGAAATTCTGTCACGTTCCAACTCAAGTAGAAGAACGTCACACCTACCCACTCATCAATCACGGTATTCAGTAGTAGAGACCCCTATTGTATTGGAAATGGGCGCTCATGATGTGTTCTACGCTGTTGAAAGCTAGATCTACATGAGGCGTGTAATGCATCGCTTATTCTGACTTTTCCCGTGCTTGTACCACGTCTCCCGAATATTCTTAGTACATATGGCGTGAGACGATTCCACCTATCGAAGTCAGAATGGGATCGGGTCTTTTCACGTCTCACCAAAGTGTCTTCCTCTCTTCGAGCTCCTTAGGAATCGATCTGTTCCACGTTAACTACTACATTTATGGACTAATAAAGATGCCCGTTCCTAGAGAAAGTAATTCAACAGCTGCAGATTCAATGGATTTTGATCAATATCATATGGCTCTGAAGACTTGTTAGTTTGGAGGGCACTTTCGCACCACCCCTCAAAGTCAAGTGTCGCTCTCGGGCGGACTCTTTTTTATTGCCTTAATAATCCCTGGAACTGAAAGATGAAATTTTATTATGTCATCTCCAACAGCTACTAAACACTTGGGGTCGAGCTAGGCCTCTTACCTAAAACTCATTCTGTTGCCGATAAGGAAGCATGGAAGTCCTAAAAAGGCCTCGATAAGCCTCGGTGTCAAAGAAGAAAAGGTAGCTCGGTCTTCTACCTCGACAAGGCAGGTGCAAAAGGAAAGGTAGCGCATTAATGAATTTCCTGAAGCAAGGGAAGGAACTGATTGCACAATTTAAAGAAAAGGTCAATGGTTCCTTTAAGGTAACAAAATACATTCTTTATACCATTTCAATGACGTTGTGTTGGCTCTGAGCTATATCTAGCTGACAAGTTCACCGAGAATGAAATATCTAGTCGAATACATTGTGCTAAATACAGTAATGCGCCTATTTCACTTAGGTAAGGAATTTAAGCTTCTAATACTTCTTCGTCATCTTGTTTGGGACGAAATGGATCCTTATTTACAGCTAAGCTTCGACCAATCATGGGAGTGCTAGAAGAGTGCACTTTGTCCATATTAAGTTTCTTAAATAATTTTTGGACATATGCATACTGGTGGATTAATATACCACAAGTTCAATGTTCTAGTTCAAGTCCTAGACGAAACCGAGTTTTTCCAAGATCTTTCATCTCAAATTCAGATTTCAAATAGCTTGCGGTTTCTCTTATTTCATCAAGAGTACCTATTATGTTCATATCATCAACATAAACAACTATAATCGCAAATCCAGAACTTGTTTTCTTTATAAAAACGTAGGGATAGTTTATTATCTGTATATCCATTCTCAATCAAATAATCACTTAAACGAGTATACCACATCCATCCAGAATGTTTTAATCCTTAAATTGAGCGTTTCAACTTAATTGCAAACACATTCCGTAGTTTAGAGCTACCTGAATTGGGAAATGGAAGGCCATCAGGCACTTTCATGTATATCTCTGAATCAAGATCCCCATAGAGATATACTGTAACCACATCCATAAGTTTCATTTCAAGTCCTTCTGAAACTACCAAGCTAACTAAGTAGCGGAACGTTATAACATCCATTACAGGAGAATACGTTTCTTCATAATCAATTCCAGAGCGTTGCGAGAAACCTTGCGCCACAAGACGAGCCTTATACCTTAAGACTTCATTCTTCTCATTACGCTTTCTGAAAAATACCCATTTATGTCCTACAGGTTTTACACTTGGTGGAGTTAGCACTACGGACCAAATACCTGTCTTTTTGCCAGTGATTCTAGTTCTTCCTGGATTACAACTTCCCATTTAGGCCAATATGCTCTTTTTTGGAATTCTGCAATAGAGCGTGGTTCGATATCATCGTGTTCTATGATTTCTCGCGCAACATTATATGTAAATATATCATCAATATGTGTGGAGGATCTTTCCATCAACACGTATGCACTCTCATAATCCATAGAGATTTCTTTATTCTCTGGAATCATTTCAAACATCGGAGCGTCCTTCAGTATTGATTCATAGACATAACTATAATCAGAGATAATATCATGAGAGGGATTATCTATATTGATGATAAATGGATCAGGTTGTGCCTTACTCACTTTTTTTTTCCTTGGGTGAGCATCAATCGAACCAGGTGGTCTTCCCATTTTCCTTAGGGGCGCCACGGCTTTAGAACACTTCCACCAAGTGTAGGTTTAACACATATATCTAATGTGTTATGTCCCTTAGTAGGAATTTCTAACCTTGTAGGCACGTTTGCAGCTGGTATATGTGATCTCATCACTTTTGCGATACTAATAAATGCATCAGGCATTGAATCTGCTACATTTTGAAGATCAATAATCCGCTTCACTTCACTTTCACATTGTTGGGTACGGGGACCAAGGTGAGATGACGTGGGAACATACCACGATAACTCCTATCGTTCCCTTAGAAAATCCTTTTTCATATATCCCCCTAACGACGGGAAGGTTGTCTCATCAAAGTGACAATCCGCAAATCTAGCGGTAAAAAGATCGTCTGTCAAAGTTTTTAAATATTTGATAATAGTTGGGGATTCATATCCAATATAAATACCTAATCGTCTTTGTGGACCCATTTGATTACGCAGTGGAGGCGTAATAGGCACATATACGACACAAACAAATATGCGTAAATATAAAATATGAGGCTCGTATCTAGTTACCAATTGGTACACAGAAAATGGTTGGCTAGCAGTGGGTCTAAAGCGAATAAGTAAAGCTGCATGCAATATGGTGTATCCCCAGGCAGTAATAGGCAGGTTAGTACGCATTACCAGTGCCCTAGATATCATCTGTAAACTTTTGATGGTAGCTTATGTGAGACCGTTTTGAATGTGAATATGAGGTACGGGATGCTTTACGTCTATTCCATTCGACATATATTAATAATCAAATACTTTTGATGTGAATTCTCCAGCATTGTCAAGCCTGATAGACTTGATAGGGTAATCAGGGTGGTGGACCCTTAACCGTATAACTTGTGCTAGGAGCTTTGTAAATGTAGCATTTCTTATGGACAATAATGCAACGTGCGACCAGCGAGTCGAGGCATCAACCAAAACTATAATATATTTGAATGAACCGTATTCTGGATGTATAGGTCCATATATATTACCTTGTATCCTATGTAAAAATGGGATGTTTTGTTAGTTTAGTATCTTTAGCATAAGATGGTCTCGAATCTTTTTTTGTTAAAAACTGGCTTTGGAAAATAAATGATGTGTTTTGTACATAGTCAACGAAGCAGAATGGGAGGGGGGTTGTGCATCAGTTACTTGAGGAGGCAAATGTCGTGTTTGAGTAACATTTTGACCAGTTAATGGCCAATAGACGTTGTTACTTTGCACTGTAATAGTCTTTTGTCCCATTTTCTTTTTTTTTTCTCAAAAAAAAGGATGTTCGTGTGAGTTCTTCAAAACACGAATCATCATATCGCGACCTGGGTTCCCTAAGCGGTCGTTCCAAAGCTTGTGTGAGTCACTATTCAACAACTCATCGTTGGTAACAACATTGGATTCAATAATCCGAATAATAGTCGGATATAAATTTGACTCATTAGTTTCTCTAAGATACGTTTTCTTCCACTTTCATTAGAGGTAACATTTATGTATTCAATTCCATTTTCACAATGAGTTTCCAAATGATAACCATTTGCACGGGTATCCTTGAAACTTAACAAGGTACGGTTATTCTTGGTGCATAGAGAGCTTCCGTTACTTTAATTATCGTGTCATTTGGCAACATGAATTGAGCACTACCTCGCCCAATTATAACTTGTGATGATCCAATCATCGTAGTCACAGATGTATTATAAGGAATCAAGTTAACAAACAATTGCTTATTTCTTAAGATAGTATGGGTGGTTCCAATATCAACCAGACATTCAACATCTCCTTGAGACATTCGTACAAGAAAATAATATGGCATTGTTATAAAATTCAAATATTTTATCTCATGTACTCTGGAGAATTTCGGTATCACTAGAATAATGTACTTTTCATTCTAATGTACATGCTAAACAACAAATTATCAAAGTAAAAAAAATCTATTAAATTATTACTAAAATATGATTAAGATAATAAATACTCGTAGATAAACATGTGTTTAGCTAAAAAAAAACCGAACTATCAAACAATAGCCTAAGATAATCACGACGACATATAAAATAGTCTAATCCATCGAAAAAAATTATTTAAACCAAAGTCTACTAGGACATAAAACACTAATAATAAATGTCTAGGATCAAAAGATAACTAAATGCAACATTTAATCAAAATAAGGTTATCCAATGGGGCATGACTCTTGTTTCCCTGGAAATCTGAAATTGTTTGGTTGACGTTAGGGGTATACTCATTTTTTTCCATGAAATGTGCTTCTTGTTCTACGTACTCCCTATACTTCTTGTAGATGAATGCTACTTTGTTACTAGCCTTGCATTGCTGGAACCAATGTGCAGTAGATCCACACCTATAACAAGGTTTGTTTCCAACTTCATCCTTTTTAATAAGGGGATTTCTAGGAGTTTTCTCGACCCTGGTGCCGCCACCATTTTGAACAGAAGGTCCATCTATGTGCCAAACGTTAGAATTACGCCCTTGACCTTTTTTGGGTCCCTTATGTTCTTCCACGTGTGTTACTATCTCCACGTGCGTATGGAGCACGAGAATGTGAATCACGGGAATGTGAATGACCAACATGTCCACCCCTCTTTATTTTGGGGTTCTTTCCTCTATTGACCTTGTCATAGTTAGCTTCATTAATTTTCTTTTTCCCGACGGCTCTAGAATTATTGCTCACGAGGATCTCATCTCAGCTACTTGAAGTAAGTTCATTAGATTACTAAAAGTGGTGATCCTTTTATTGTCAAACTTCAACCGATACTGGTTCGCTAGTATCATTGAAGGTGTAGAAAAAGTAGACAGTATTTTCTGAATCATTTCAGCATCAGTAATTTGCTTGCCACAAAAATCAAGACGTGCTTGGAGATGTAGCATGTCTTTTTGAAAATCATTCACTTTTACGTAATTCATGAAACAGATTTCATTCCACTTGACTAATAGTTGTGAGAGCGAAGTGTCATGAATGTCCCCAAAACGCTTCTCAAGGGCATCCCATAATTCTTTTGGAGTTTTCAAATGGTGATACCCCCAACGTAGGCTAGGGTCAATATGTCTCCATAGAAACACAAGGGCATGCGTTTTATCTTTTTCGGTAGCTGGAACAGCACCGACAGCATTTGACGACTTAATGGTATTTGTGTAGTCTTTCGCTACAAAGGTGGTCTCCACATCAGCTACTCAACGATGGTACTCAAGTCCAGCTGAGTCCAACAGTTCAAACTCAGACCGAATTAGGTCCATCTACAAAAACACAAAGAGTAAAGGATATTAGCACGACTAATTCCGGTACCATATTCCCAAAGACCAAATTTCTTAATGGTCAAAATTGGATTTTAGAAAGAAAACTTCTTTATGGTTGTTAGGAAATAAAGTAGGAACGACACATGTAAGATGATTAAGAAAGAAGTAGTGAAATTAAAGAAGGATGAGAAGCATGCAATCAAAACCATAATAAAATAATAGGACGGGACGTAAGTGACAGACTGAGTGAATTTCTGCACAGCTGACACGTAAGATCGGGAAAGTAACAGCATTAAATGCATATTGTACGGGAAAGTAAGGTAATAATTACTGACACATAAGCTCGGGACAACATCAGTATTCAAGGAGGAAAGAGCACGTGTAAACCATGCAAGGAACGCACCACGGATTTCAAGGAATGAAGAACACGTGTAAATCATGCAACGAGCGCACCAAAGAGAAAACATGATCTGTCAATCTTACAAACATCCCGATCGTAATATAATAAGAAGAACGACAATAGATCGGGACAAGTAAGGCTCGTTACTATGACTATAAATAGAAGAGAACATTCACTGGAAAAAAAGGAAAAGAGAAGAGAGATTAGAAGAATAAGGTTTATAAGGTATGATAAAGGATTCATTGAAGAGAAACGATGAATCTACGTAAATTTCTTAGGAAATGTATTTGGAATTGTATCTTGGATCATATTTCTGATCTGTCTTCCATTAATTCATAAAAACGTTTATTAAATTGATATGTCTTTAAATGATTCTATGTATCAGTTTATTATGCAATTTTCAAATTATTAGTTTTTAATGTCAACGTGAAAATTGACATAAACAATTTGGCGCTAGAAACAGGGACTGGGTTAAAGGATTTATCCTACCTGTTCTTTAAAAGGTGAATTTGATGCTGCATTAAAAATGAAAATGGTATTCTAAAAAAAAAAAACCAGAGATTTATACAGTTTTTCTCGAGTATGTTTAAATATTTGGTCATAAAACATATTTTTAGAAGATGATAAAATTAGCTTCTGTCACTTTATTTTCCTTTAAGTAATTTATTGTAAGATTAGCTGGATAACTTTTCAAAATTTATTAGAAATCAAGAGGAGAAAGTTAGCTACCAGCAAATCCAGAAACAAAATGTCACAAGCAGACTCTGCAAATCAAGGCAGTAATGATGAACAAACTTTAAGACAAAGGGAAGTTGAGAGTGATTCAGACCAACAACAGAGTAATGTGGGAAATCATTCACCAATCCAAGATCTAACACCAAATGCTTTATCGTAAAATCAGTTCTCGCATCACGAGAACTCAGGAAATAATGTTAATTACCTTCAAAATCTGATACGGGAAATGGATGAAATAAGGAGAGAACAGAGGATCAACCAAGGTAGAATTGAATTATTAACCAGAGAAAATCAAGCTTTAAAAGGTGCAATTCGACGTGAACAGAGGCAGGCTGCAACAAGATCACCAAGTCCAGAAGTAATTTTAGAAAGACGAGTACCAAGAAACGAAGGAGAAAATCATGATCAAATGATGGTGTTAGCTGGATCGTCATCGCGAGCCAGAAGACAGAGAGAAAACCAGGAAATCCAACGTACACAATGGCAGAAATGTATTGAAGCCATGGAACAAATGAAAGAGGAAATAAAAGGACTGAAAAATAAAGAAGGAGGAAGAATAAAAGAAGTGCTAAAAGAGGCTAGGCGTACACCATTATCTCAACGTTTAACAAGTGTTCCATTACCCAGAGAGTACAATATCCCTATATTTGAATGTTACGATGGAACAAAGGATCCAACCTCACATTTGAAATATTATAATCGAGTAATGTCACGATGGGATGGCCATGAAGCAATTATGTGCCGTTGCTTTCCTTCAAGTTTAACAGGTTCAGCATTATTATGGTACGATAGGTTGCCTGAGAGCTCCATTGAGTGCTATTCACAATTAGTGAGGAAATTTCTGGAAGCATACATATACAATAAACCAGTTGATTCAGGAATAGATAGATTCTCTTACATCATGGCTATAAGAGACCATAAGATCTTATACTGCTCGATGGCATACAGTGTGTCAAGCAATTGGAGATGTTGATTCAAGCACTGCAATAAATCATTACAAATGGGGAATCGCTGATCGGAGATGTCAGCTTTTTATTGAAATCCATCGCAACAATCCCAAGACTGAGGGGCAACTCAGAGAAATAATAGAAACATGTGCAAGGTTGCAAGATGTCCAGGAACAAGATCCAAGAAGCATTTCACGAAATCAGGAAAGCATGAAAAGGACAAACTCAATTGATGTGTCAATAGAACAGAAAAAAGAATTTCCTCATAAACCAGAATCTAAAGAATCAAAGCGCCCACGGCAAGGGGATAATAAGGCATTTGTGCAACGATTTCAAGAAAGAGTGTTCACAAAGCTTAATACCTCATATACCGAACTTTTGGATATCATAAAAGTTAAACCAGATTTTCAATGGCCATCTTCAAAAGGCAATCAACCTGAGTTTACTCAGCGATCAAAAAATTATTGTGGTTACCATTGTTATAAAGGACATGCAACAGAAAATTGTAGGAATTTTATTATCTTGGTACAAAAAATGATAGATGCAGGAGAGTTAAAAGAATATGTTCAGAGGACCGAACCAGTGGCGAGACCTGATAAAGGCAAAGCAGTACATATCCCGTACAATGAGCGTACCATTGATGTAATATCGTACTCAGAAAAGAGAGATACTGACGTAAATATTGCGATCAATAAAAAATTATGTCGAAGGGTTCAAAACCATGAAATTTTCAGAGTATCGGGAAGAATAGCAGAAGCTTAGGAAGACTGGATGGCATCCCCTCTAACTTTCTCAGCACGAGAAGTAAATCAGGAGGTCGAGATGCACAACGATCCATTAGTCCTTACATTACCCATGGCAGGGTGGAATGTTAGAAAAATCCTTATGGACGGGTGCAGTTCGTTGAATGTTTTATTTTATAGTTCATTTTGCAAGATGGCACTAACAAAAGACCAATTAATTCCATCCCGGTATACAATTTATGGATTCAATGGAATGGGCTCAAGACCGGAAGGAGATATAGACTTGCAAGTATCAGTCGGACCAATCAACATCCTAACAAAATTCAGTGTAGTAGATGCTCCGTCACCATATAATGCAATCATTGGCAGACGATGGGTACACCAGTTGAAAGGTGTAATTTCCACTTATCACCAATATCTGCGATTTCCAACACCGCAAGGAGAGATGGAGATCAAAGGGGATCAAGATGATGCAAAGTTTTGTATAATGGCGGAGGTAAGAATGCACGAAGAACAGGAACAACAACAACAACAAAGAAAGAAAAACCGAAGGACCGAAGAGAAAGAAAATGAAATTAATCAATACTTGAGAAGAAACCTTGAACAAAAGTCAACAAACGAGTTAGGAGAAAGCAGTAACGGTCAAGGAAACTCCATAAATCAACAACATGAAGGACTCCCATAGCAATTAAAGGGAATTCCAACTCCAATTGGGAATCCAAAACCAATTTTCACTTCCATAGAAGAAACTAAAATTGTAAATATTGGAACTGCGGAATGGCCCAAGCAAGTGCAGATTGAAATCATGATGAAAGAAGATATGGAGCAAAGTTTAATCAAATTACTCTCTGATTTTGTAGATATATTTGCATGGAAAATGGAGGATATGCCCGGGATAGATCGAAATATTGTACAGCATGAATTGCGAATACGGCCTAATGCTACACCATTTCGTCAACGGATACGCAAGGTTGCATCGGAATATCACGATCCTGTTAAAAAGGAATTAACAAAGCTTCTAAATGCAGGGTTCATTCGAGAAGTGCGATATCCAACATGGATTTCTAACATGGTGATCGTACCAAAAAAGAACGGTGGAGTCAGGATCTGTATAAACTTTACCAATCTAAACAAAGCTTGTCCAAAAGATAGCTACCCACTTCCTAATATTGATCAATTAGTAGATGCAGTAGAAGGTCATGAAGCATTATCTTTCATGGACGGTCAATCGGGATATAATCAAATCGCACTTGCTGAAGCAGATCAGGAACAAACAGCATTCTTTACTCCACGGGGGCTTTATTGCTATACACGGATGCCGTTTGGATTAAAGAATGCAGGAGCAACATATCAGCGTTTAGTTGATGTAATTTTTAAACCATGGATCGGACAGATATTAGAGGTTTATGTCGATGATATGTTGGTAAAAAGCAAACTATCAATTAACCATTTAAAAGACCTTGCTGAAATCTTTGGTGCGTTACGGAAGTACAAAATGAAGATTAACCCAGAGAAATGCATTTTTGGTGTTTCATCGGGACGTTTTTTGGGCTATTTGGTTACAAAGAATGGAATAGAAGTTGATCCAGCTAAGATCCAAGCAATAACAGATATGCCATCACCCAACAGTATTAAAAGTGTACAGAAGTTGAACGGATGTCTAGCTGCTTTGAACAGATTTATTGCCAGATCATCAGAACGATGCAAACCATTCTTTGAAATACTCAAGAAGAAAAATAAATTTGAATGGAACGATCAGTGTGAACAAGCATTTCAAAGCATAAAAAAGCATTTAGCCACTTTGCCAGCATTACAGAAGCCAGAACCTGAAGAAATACTAACATTGTATATATCGACAACAAAAGATGCAATCAGTGCAGTAATGGTGCGGACCAATGAAAAGATAGAAAAACCAATATATTATATCAGCAAAACCCTTAATTCGGCAGAAAGAAATTATACAAGAATCGAACAACTCATCTTATCATTAGTCTTTGCCACACAAAAGTTACGTATTTATTTTCTCACTCATTATATTCGGGTCCCGAGCAAGGCACCATTACAATCGGTATTGAAGAATACAGGAAAAGTGGGAAGAATCGCTAAATGGAATGCCTAGCTAGAACAATTCAATATAATTTATGAGTCACAAACCGCTCAAAAATCTCAAGTTTTAGCTGATTTCCTTGCAGACTTCCCAATCGAAGAAGAATATGAAATCCAAGGACTACCTGGATGCGAGGAAGAAGACCCACAAGATATTCTGGACTCGACAAGCTCTTAAAGATGGGAAGTCTTTGTTGATGGATCCCGAAACAAAGAAGGAGCAGGAATTGGCATTGTACTTACTACACCAATGGGAGATCGAATGATTCATTCTTTCCGTCTTGAATTTGAAGAACATACAAACAACATAGTAGAATATGAAGCTGTGGTCCATGCTTTGAAACTTATCATTGAATTGGGAATTAGCAATGTTCGACTTACGAGTGATTCGCAGTTGGTAATTCGGCAGCTTGAACTAAGATATCAAACACTTGATGTAGATCTAGTGCAATATAAAAATCTTGTTCAAAATCTGGCAAGCCAAATCCCAAATCTTACTTTTCGGCATTTATCTCGAGACAAAAATCGACATGCTGATGCTTTAGCATTCATTTCTTCCATGTTAACTGACTCAAGTATGACAGCACTAAAGGTTGGGAGAATTTATGAACCTTCAATTCAGATAAGAATGCTTCATAACATGGAAGAAAACATAGCAGAGACAGTTCATGATCCTACACTACAAAATATTCCATTTTTACCTCAACAAATAGGTGATCAAACAAGTGAACCAGATTGGAGAATTCCGATTCATCAATATTTACAAGATAATATATTACCTACCAATTCTCAAGAAGCAAGAAAAATTCAACTCAAATCAGACAATTACCAACTTCGAAATGGAATTTTGTATCGAAAATCATTTCTCGGACCATTAGCTCGATGTTTATCCCAACAGGAGGGAATTCGGATACTTAAAGAGATACATTACGGAGATGCAGGAAACCACAGTGGAAGACGATCACTTGCATTAAAAGCCAAAACTCAAGGTTATTATTGGATATCCATGCAAAAGGACTCAGACAACATGGTACGAAGATGTGAGGAGTGTCAAAGATTTGCAAAAAAGATTAAAGCACCAGCTACCGAACTCAATTCTATACTCAGCCCATGGCCATTCGTAAAATGGGGAGTAGACATTGTTGGTCCGTTAGTTGAAGGAACTAAAAAGAGACGATATCTAATAGTGGCTACTGATTATTTCACCAAGTGGGTAGAAGCGAAAGCATTGGCTCGAATCCGAGATTCTGATGTATTTACATTTTTATTTAAAAATATTATATGTAGATTTGGAATACCAGCAGCCATAGTTTCTGATAATGGGCAACAATTTCAAGGAAAAAACATTGATATGTTGTTTGAGACGTATAATATTCAACAATACAGATCCACACCATTTTATCCCCAAAGTAATGGCCAAGCTGAATCCACGAATAAAACAATAGCAATGAATTTGAAGAAAACACTTGATGGGTATCACAAACGTTGGTGTGAACAATTGCATAACACTTTATGGGCTTATCGCACCACGAGAAAAGAATCCACCGGAGAATCTCCTTTCCTTCTTGCGTACGGTACAGAAGCTGTCATACCAACTGAAATCATTCTACCTACCACAAGAACAGAAGCATGGGAGAAAAATTTGAATACAGATTTAATGTTAGAGAAATTGGATGATTTAGAAGAAAAGCGCGAAGTGGCACTCCAAAAGATGGAGAACTATCAAAGAAGGATAGCACGGGATTACCACAAAAAAATTAAGTCTCGAAACTTCGTTCAAGGACAATATGTATTACGACAAATCCCTGAATACCATCGGGACAAAGATGCTGGGAAGTTCGCACCAACTTGGGACGGACCATATATAATACATAATTCAGCTGGGCAAGGATCGTATTATCTCCAAAATATGCAAGGACAAATCTTACAATATCCTTGGAATGCACGATACTTAAAGCTTTATTATCCATGAAACTAACACAATTATGGGAGCCCGCACAGGTATTTATATCTTTATTATAAACAGTTATTTACGATACATTTCTTTTGAGTTCGTACTTACAATAAAATACAAATCCAGGAACATCACCTTCTGGAAGAACGTTTCGATTGACGACATAATCTAAATTAAGTTCCCGGAACATTGTACTCTGGAAAACGCTTCGATTGGCGGCAAAATTCAATCTTCATACCCACAGAGGTACATGTTTTATTAGAATTTGAATAGATTCTAATCTTTTCACAAAGAAGGAATATCTAACTTATGGTTATCATTTTCAGAATACGATCGGGACCAACCTTGTATCTTACCCCTGGCCCGGGTTTGTTTCGTATGTGTGGGATCTCGGATTATATGTTTTGAGGTATATACACTTCAATCCATTGTATTTCTGAAATAATATGATTAACCTAAAAACTTTATAAATATTATATTATGTGCAGGAATAATATTCAAGGCACAAACCAGTTAGAAACAAGAAATTACAAAATAATGTTTTCACCAAAATTCAAGCCTCGGAACAAGACGAGATCGGGACACAAAGCAACAATATCTAGAAATGAAGCTACAAATACTAAAAGCCAACAACAAGTATAACTATGCTTTGCGGTTGGATGGATGAATTGGTTGGGAAGGAACTTCCGGAACAAGAGCACGACCAGTTACCACAGAAGGATCGGCCTGAGCCCGCTCCAAAGCAGAATTAAAAGACATTGCAATTTTAGCTTTAGCATCTTGTCTTACCCAGACAACATAAGCATGACAATAGTCTACTTCTGATTGAAGATCCTTAATTTTCTCTTGATCTTTATCTACCTTTTCCTTTTCAGCATTCAATTCCTTTAATAGTTCTTCAGCTCTTGATTGTACTCTAGTTATTTCATCACCTTGAATGTTGAGTTGAGATTGTAAGTCCCGAAGCTTAATCGTATTTAAAGCTACAGTTTTCTCTGATGTCTTCAGCTCTTCAGTCAGGTTCGCTATTGTATTATTGGCAATGTTAAGTTCAGCTCCCGCTATTGTGGCTCGCCCATTAGCTTCATTCATTTTCTTTTCTAGCGCTAAAATTCAGAGTAAATGTTAGTTAAACCATATAAAATTATCAATAAAATCATCATATAACTCAACATATACCTCTAATCACAGATTTAAATTCTGTCTCTTTAAGAGTTAAAGTTTTCAGAACCTCTTGATACTTGGATTCCGCTCTATTACGTCTCCAGGTATTCAAATCCATACTATCGGACAACTGTGTTAATTTCTTCTTAACCAGTTCCATATCCTTATTCACTTCCCTTGCATGATTGTTCAACTGAATCATCCTACGCTGGAACCTAAACAGAGGTTCCAGGTCTCCCTCTGATCCCATCAATGAAGGGTAGATTTTTTAAAAAAAAAAAAAAAAAAAAACGCACCAAGTACTGGAACGCACCAAGTACTGGTACGCACCAAGTAATGGACGTACCAAGCACTGGAACGCCCAAGTACGGACGAACCATTAGATCGCACCTAACAAAGATAGATCCTGGAACGATACAGTACGACTCTAAAATAAAATATGAATTGGGGAGTAGGGACGAACCTTGATTCTGATCTTGAAGTTTTTGATTCTGATCCTCAAAAATTTCCAGTTGCCGAAGCTGCTACTGCTGTTGTTCTTGCTGTTGTTGAAGTTGTTGTTGAAGATTACTGTTTTGTTGTCTCAGATTCTCAATTTCCTATTGCAAACTCTCATTCCCGGACTTTGCTTTCGATTTCTCGTTCTTGAGCATCTATTCCATCATTATGGCTCTAGCCTTATAGAATTTATACGCTGCGAACGTACAATCGTTACCAGTTTTGAGCTGAGTAATAACTTGTTGAGGAAACGAGTATGTAGAGCCTTCAGCCATGGTTAGAATTTCATTCAAGGAAGAAGGAAGACTGAGCGGGTGTGGTTGATCGAAAAAATCACCTTCAAACCAAGCATCTCGGGTACTATCTATTGAAGCCGCACCAACTGAAGCCCGAAGCCTAGCCATAGAAGCATTATCGGCCTTTGAAAAGTTGAAGCGAATAGAAGTATTTAAAAACCCTTTTGAGACAAACCACTCGAAGGCTTCATCTTCTTTACCCGCAAGGATAGTTCCTTCATCTTCCTCGTTAAAAGGCCATTGCGCGGAAGGATCGGTCATACAATCGTCACTGTCATGAGAAGGAGTGGCAGGATGAGGTGATGTCCCGATGGTAGCACTTATTACTTGGTTGACCTTAGAAGCAGATACATTCTCAGTTTGGTGCGCAGTATCAGGAACGATTGAAGGGGGAACATTAGGGTTCGCACCTTCAGTATTACCTCCTTCAGAGATTTCATTTCCTTGTCATTCTATAACAATATTTTCATTTTCAACATTCTCTTCAACAGCAATAGTAGATTCGACCAATTGTACTATATTATCTTCTTCAATGGCAACATCATCTCCTTCCTCTTGAGGTAATCCGGAGAAAACCGTTAATGAAACATCGCAATGAGCAACGTGCATTATGTCAAAGCTACTAGGAAGAGGAGAAAAAGTGGTGAAGATATTGGAGGGGTCAATGATATCTGAAATAGCTTCAGAAGTAGATGAAGGAACGGTGGGCAAATCAGAAGGAAGAATGGGTAATTCCATACTTACGGGAACAGCATTGATAATTACGTGCTGTCCCGATATATCGGTTTGGACCGAACCTTCAGCAGCAATTATAGGAGCAGAATTACTGCATCCCACAGCTATATTATCTCTAATCTCCCCCTCTTCCGTTTCAGAAGGGTATGCTGGTCTTCTCATTTTTCTCTTTTTCTTTATTTCTTCAGGAAAAACTAGCTTGCGTTTTCCTTTACCTTCTACAATTTCTTCTTCTTCCACTCTCTGTCTTCCTTCAACAATTTGAATACCAAGGTTTCGGCGAGGAGGAGGAGGAGGAGGGACATCAGTGACAAGATCAGAATCAGGTTCAATCTGAAACATAGACATTTGTTTCATGAGAGATAATTTAACAACAATTCATAATGAGTGTTGAAATAAAGAGTAACACAAACCTTATAGTCGAACTTGTAGTCCACAAAATTTAATCGCCAAGGACAGTAATTTGGGTATCGGTTCCGAAGCGCTTGAATTTC
>JAJJMC010015296.1:7594458-7609774 GCA_023531435.1 Papaver californicum | reverse complement strand
AGGCTCGTTACTATGACTATAAATAGAAGAGAACATTCACTGGAAAAAAAAGGAAAAGAGAAGAGAGATTAGAAGAAGAAGGTTTATTAGGTATGATAAAGGATTCATTGAAGAGAAACGATGAATCTATGTAAATTCCTTAGGAAATGTATTTGGAATTGTATCTTGGATCATATTTCTAATCTGTCTTCCATTAATTCATAAAAACGTTTATTAAATTGATATGTCTTTAAATGATTCTATGTATCAGTTTATTATGCAATTTTCAAATTATTGGTTGTTAATGTCAACGTGAAAATTGACATAAACAATGGTTTTAGAGATAACCCGTTAAAAGAAGACGGTACTTAGTCGACGATCAACAATTAATGTAAAACCTAAATTACCCAAGTGGAAATAAATCATGTGAATCAACTAAACGAAAAACAAAAACACAGAACATGTATACGAAGTGCACCTGACTAAAAATAAAATGAAAATATAACATACAATCATGATTACCGAACAAATTGATCAAACAGGTCAAGCGATAAAAATATTATTTTTTAATAAAATAAACAGTACAAGTTTAAAAGAAATTGAGTATAAATAGGTCATGGGATGGAGATTGGTAATGGGGACGGACACTACATATATATGAACACAAACATACAAAATAAAAAAATCATGATTGCTTATAACATGTACAATATGTTAGGCAGTGCATTAGCATGTGATTTCAAACTAGTACAATAACATATGATTTCAAGCATTAATCCTACATAATCAATCATCATATGTTAAATATACATTAATATCATGGGAACATATAATCCTTCATGGAGTACTGGACAATAACGACAGAGTGAAAAATTCATTCTCTTCCAGATGATAACATCATACCATGGAAGCGTGGTTAAAACATAGAATAATATCACCATAAAATCATATAAGGACATACATAAATCATAGATAAATGTAACTAGTTCATAGATACACAGAAAGTATAAGCAGGCAAAAAAAAAATTTGGCTTATATATGCATCCGAAAGTAACCCTAGCATGTGTATCATATACATGGGAACAAATAAAAACATAATATACATGAGAATGAAATATCTATATATATAAAAAATAATAATTAAACAAGCACGTAGAACTCATACCAGGACATAGCGTATGACAAAAAGCAATGGAACAGGGAGATATAAACATCAAAAATAAAATAAATACACATATTATTATTATAATATAATAATAATCTCGAAAAATGGATAAAACAAGTTTTTGAAGATGAAGACTACCGATTTCAAAGATATATTAGATATGTATATGTCATAAAAAGAGCATGTGATACACATCAAATTGCAACAAGATCAATAGACTCAGGGAAATTTAATGTCAGAGGCAAACATAGCATACCTAACATGGCAGACAACTTTTAACCAAAAAACCATAAGAAGAAAAAAAAATGTTTACGTAGGTATACCTTGGATCAAATTGACTGATTGAGAAGTACATAGTCAATCTATGAAAATATTTTAACACAGGGACGAGCTCGTGCTGATAATGTATTGCAGTAAAATAATAGGGGAAAGTAAAGAGGCAAAGAAAATGATTTCTATTAATTAGGGTAACCACATTATGTAGATATAATCATCTTTGTATATATATGATAAGGAAAAACTCTAGTCTTCTAGATAGACTGCATTTCCATGGGCCGCAGGTCTTATAACAAAATGGAATTTTTAAGAGGGTGTTTGAATGAGCGTATCATTAGGGCTGTCAACGGCACTTATTGAAACGGAAAATGGCTCAGCCGGTTTCATTATGATAAAGCTTATCGGATATCCGATATCCGATAATTTTCGACGAAATCTTAAAAATCAATTCTGATTCCGTTACGATAAGATTATCAGATATCGGATATTTTCCGATAATTTTCGATATCTGACAGAAATCAGATAAACCTGTTTTTCAGTTCAAATTTTGATAATTTCCGATAACTTTCATTAATTATCCGATAATTTTTGATAATTTCCGATAATTCGGTTGAAGATATATATGCTATCGGTATCGGAACTAATCGGAACGGAAACTGGTTCATCAGGTTCCGTTACGATAACACAATAATTTCCGATAACTTTCCGTTTCCGACATCCGATAATCGTTATGTCGAATAATTTTTAATAGGACCTCGGATTTTTGAAAACGATTGTCGGATTTCGGATTGGGATTAACAGTACTATGTACCATGAATATAGAGATGCACACCAATAGAAAGTCCGACGACTTTAAAGTGCGTGCTTATCGGATCGTTCTAGAAAGTATAAACCCTAATAAAACAAGAGTCATATTTAATTAGTTACTTTCTTTGCTTATCTTTTATTTAATAATTCACGAAAGCATACAATTTAGGGTTACGCAAAGAAAGAAAGAAAAAAATGCCGAAACTATTTAGTGCTTCTGATGATAATCATGGGAAAAAGGCTAAATTTAATAGTGTTTTTATCCAGGAGACGTACTTCTACAAATATTATACAAACTACCGGGTAAGTGTTTGATCAAGTTCAGTTGTGTATCTAAGGTATAGTTTAACTTAATCAATAAAGATCAAAAATTCTACAAATTTCACTTCGTTGAATCCCAAAAGAAGCCAATTCTCATGTTTAATTTCCTAGACCCCTGTAAGGTACCTATTTGGAGAAACAAGATGTGTGCCTTCGAAAAATAACAACTCTAGAAAACAATAGTTATAAGCGTATCATTGGGCATTCTAATGGTTTAGTTTGTTATACTTATGCTCGAGTTTCTTCGAGTCAATGGTGTTATTTTTCGATAGAAATTTATAACCCTAGCAGACTTGACAAATCAATTATTACGTCTTGTATTCAAGTTCATGGTGATGTATGGGGATTCCAATTTGGATACAACATCTTGAACAACGAGTATAATAAAGTGATGTATCACCGGATACAAGGGTGAATTTATCAATACATAAGTATTGAATGATTTACTTCATAATTTCTTTTTCTTTCTATTAAACAGAATATAAAATCGTTAGCCTTAATCAAATAAAAGAAAACACAGTAACCACTAATCCACGTGTTAATCAATATGTACAAAATAAAAATTAATTCCAAAAATCAAATTGATATGTATAAAACTAGCCGATCTATCAAGTAAAATTTAAAAACTAAAAAAAAAACACCTAAATCAAAATCAAATATGCATACACACACCTAATCGACTTAAATCAAATCATAAAAGACAAAGTTATATCACCTACCAACGAAAACTTCACCGATTTTACCAAAAATAAAAACTCCCGACTTTACTCCGTTGATCAGACGAACTCGGAGATTAAACTCCGGTGATCTTTGGTGTTTGATCTATTAACTGTTTTGTTGTAGTTTCATTGTCAATACCCAAGTATTGAATGATATACACGTACAATGGCCTATATTATGTAAGTATTGACGCATCTTATTATTAATATCTACATTATACAAACCTCATATGTGTATATCGATCAATCCAAAAGATTTCCCCTCCCTCTTCCAATGTATGCTTTCGGATCATTCGTATAGGAATGAACGTACAGGGTTTATGATTCTGATGGTATACACTCGTATTGTTTAAGAGTTTGAGAAGATGAATATATGGAGTATATCACTAGTATATTAGGGTTTTGAACGATCAAAAAAGGAGGGGCGGGTTAGTGGGGGATAATGATCAATAATATATTTATACGGGAATATCTCAACTAAAAATGGAAATTAAAATATATTTACCGTTTATACATTGTGGACGTGTGAATATTTTATCACGTGAAATGATATAATTTAGAAAAGAATTTTAAAAATTAAAATTATATTAGTAGAATTTTAATAAATAAGAAATTACTACTCCCAAGATTAGTAGAGGTATATTTTTTTGGTCTTGAAGTCAAACCGATTATCTAAGGGAAAACTGGAAATATGTCCTGGATTTGAATTATCAGTTAGGAATCTGTCTCGAAATAGTAATTATTAAGGAATATGATATAACCATCCATTTCATCCGTTAAATGGTCAACAACGCACATGTGTGAGGCTACATGTGCCATTGACGGACAATAGTACCCCTGTCATTTAAATTAGATTTCTACAAGTCCCCATGCGTATATTAGCGACACATGTCATCCTAGATCCGACGGGAAATTTTTTTTCGAATTAAAACAAGTGTATGAAACCTTAATATTCTCGAAATGACCTTATTACCCTTTAGTTTCGAAAAAATTCCAAAAAAATATGTGACCGTTATACTAATATATCTTTCCTTCTTGCACATGTTGTGATTTATGTGCACATTTTGAAAACAAACTAAGTACTAGTATGTTTTGAATTTGAACAAAGAAAATTAAACAAACGTAACGAGACTAGAGTTTCATAATTTGAAAAAGATAAAACTGACACATCATAATAAACTTTAGGTTTCCTTTGTCATTTTGAGCTTGCATCATAGTTATAATTGTTAATAATCTGTTTGACATGGCCACTTCCTTTGTTAATATTACTAATGGACATAGTCATACCAGCTCCAGTTGTGTTAGTTTTGGCATGTTTCCCTTTTTCCTTAGTAGTTGTGGATGAAGAAGTAACAATCTTGTTGTTCTTAGGAGTTGTAGATGATGAAGTTGCAGATGCACTGCCCATACTCCTCCGGGTCCTGGTGCCTTTGTTCTTCTTCTTTGGAGTTGAAGTTGTGGTAGCAAAAGAACCTCCATTCACCTCACACTCTACTCTGGCTTTCTTCTTCTTGGGATTGGATCCAACTTCTCCACCCTTACATGTTCTGTTGTTGTGATTAGTACCACCACATGTGCCGCACTTTCTAGCTTTTGCTTTCTTCTCCGGGTTCATCTCTGAACAAGACCTCTTCATGTTGACACAAGGCCTACCTGGTTCTCTAAGCAGTGGTGGTTGAGTAATCTTTATTCCTTTAAACCGTAGAAGAGAAACAAAGATAGTTTGAAAGTGTAGAAGAAAGCTAGGGTTGGTATTCATTTATCTATAGATTTATAAAAAGGATCTTAAGTAAACATAAAAAAGAAAAATTGAAAAGGATAAAAATAAAATAACAATATTGAATGAGAATATTCTTAAAGCAATAAAAACAGACCTCGGGCCACTCATCCATATTCCCTAGTGGTGTAATTGCCTAAGAGTAGGTGGTCCTATAAAAATCCATCGTATAATACTTACTACAGTACCTGCAACAACCCACCAACAAACAATTAAGCCAAATTTATGACATTCAGCAAAAAACACAACAACAAAAAACAAAACAAAAAAAGATTGCTTACCCAGGCCAATCTGGTCTAATGGTGACCAACACATACACGACATGCTGACACGGGAAGTCCCTCACCTGCCATTGGACACAACTGAAAGTCTTTTCAACTATGTCAACTGTAAATACTTTCATAGTAGCCGTGTTAGTAACCTCATACAATTTCAAAACTTTTGATGGACCATTTCTAAATTGACCTATATTTTAGTCATTTTCTCAATTGCAGCAGGTACTAGTTCACCACTATTCCAATTTGCATCTATGCATTTCTTTTGGAAAATAATCCCATAACCATCTGGGTGTACATGGTGAGCAACTTACAGACTGGCTTATCCCTAATCTTGCTATACATAACATTAAAAGACTCAGAAAATTTGTTTTTGAGGTGCTCAAAAGCATGATCATGTGGGAAGTGAGATCTTGCCCAACATAATGGTTCTTCATTCATTAGATACTCCCATGCAGCTTTATCAACCTTCTTTAATGCATCCATATGTCGTTGTTATTTAGTAATTCACATATATTCGCACATTTAGTATAAGTATTAATTTCATTTAAAAGTTCACAAAAATGTTAGTAAAGAAAAACTAATTCATATGTTGTTGTCATTCCAACTGTTTAACACCAACGAAGAATAACAACTTCCTAACCTTCCAATGAGACTTTTTATAGGCTTTAGCCACATTCCACGCTAGATTCATCAACTTAGGACCTCTAAATTTGTTTTTAAATTTCTTGTAAAAATGCCTGAAAGCAACCATGAAAATTATTAATAGTTTCATAGTATGAAAAGTTTTCTTCGATATTGTAAAAAAAAAAAAGTTACCTAAAACAAAATATGTGATTGAACTCAGGGAACAACTCCTCAACAGATTCTTTAAGACCCCTTTGTCTATCTGACATAAAGGTCAAACCCATCTTGTGCGCAATTTTTGGCTTCAAATCTTTGAGAAACTTGTACCAATTTGGATAATCTTCAGTTCTGTAAATCATTATGGCTAAGGGAATAAACTATTTTGAGCATCTATGGCATTTGCCCACATCATCACACCATCATACTTTCCCTTTAGGTGGGATGCATCTAATACTATTGCTGATCTACAACCATTGTAAACCCTTGGATTTGTGCATTGAAGGAAATAATGACAATCTCAAAAGTCTTATCCGCCTCATCCCATGTAAAGGTAGCAATGCTGTCAGGGTTAAGACTTGTAACAACTGAACACAAACTGGGCACCTTTGTATAAGATTCCAAATAGCTTCCATTTATATGTTGTAAGACCATATTCTGCAAAAAAAAATAGTTTAAGTTAGAATGAAATTCTAAGACAAAAAAAAAACTAAATGAATGTATTAATAGTTTAACTAGTTGATTACTTTACCCTTGCATCATTTTCTACCCAATATGGGATCCAAGTATCAAAAGTTGGCCATATGATATCATTAATTATGTCATCTGCCACTGGAATCTTAAAAGTAGGCTTCGCTCTTAAACTATTCAAAATATGGTCACAAACAAACTTAGAATTACAAGCAGGATTTAAACGGTTTATAGGATTAATACAAGTGTGATTGGGCCCAACTTTTCTGATGGTGAAGGTGGGATCACTAGGTATCTGCCTTGCATTAACAAACCACTTACAACCTTGACTCACCTTATTCTTACACACAACATACACTCTTTCATAATCACACTTCTTAAACTTAAAATTATGTTTTTTCTTCACTGCGTAGTACCTAAGATGGTCAGTGAAAGCTTGTCTATCTTCAAAAATCATTCCCTTAAGCAATACACCCGGAATATCTTCATCATCTTTCTCATTTTGCAAAGATAAATCCATTGGGTCCCCAACATGTTTACCACCATAATAATATTGTCACTCAGCTTCCATATCATCAGTCTACTTCGACCCGTTACCATCAACATGCACATTTCCATCACCAGGCCTAATACCATCAACAATCACATTATCAGTTTCATTTCCATCAGACCCATCACCACCACTACCTTCAGTTTCATGGTTCTCTTCAACTCCACCATTTTCATCTTGCTCAACATATCCATCAAAACAAGCTTCTTCATTCATGTTCACTCTCTTATTATCACTTGATTCATACTAAATTCAATGTTATCATTAGGATGACAGTCATCTTCGGCTTCATTTGATTGGTGCAATGGTTCTTCCTCCTCATCGACTAGGGTTGCATCTTTAATTGTATTATCTTGTGTAAATACTTCTTGGTTGTCAATAACACTGCATTGTGTAGGTTGAACTTCACTTTCATTCCCAACTTCATCTTCAAATTGCATTTTTCTTTCCTTACTTGTTCCCAATCCTTGATTATTTATTTCTGACTTTTCTTTTAGTCTAGGATTCTTCCTAGGTGTCACCTTTTGCTTAGACACAACTTTCTTCTTTGGTGTTATCTTCTTTCTATATGAAGGATCAAGTACACAACTACCAACACCAACCCATTTCTCACACTCCATATTTGCCTCTTCACCACCAGTTATACACAAATCTAATGTTGTAAAACCATCCTCATCTTCCTCAGCATATTTCCATACATCAAAAAAATCACATCCATCATATATTATGTCACTGTTGGAGAGCAATTCAATCTTGAAATCAACAGACAAATGCAACCTAGCCCTTATAATGTCCATAAACTTATCATAATTAATATCATTTGCAACAACATTCATCACATAAAAAACTTTACCAGCCTCAATATCAGCAATCTGATTGAGAATAGTTATCCTAAAATTTATTTCTTTTAATTTCCTGAAATATCAATTAACAATAATTCAATTCAATTACTAAAAACCAATTAAATTAGTTTACTAATTCAATTATTGATCCATACCAATTCAATCAGTTTTAAAAACAAATACACCCAAATCTAACAGACAACTTTCAATCATTTTACTAATTCAATCAGTTTCAAAAAAATAATAATTAATATGCAACTTTCATTTGGTAACTAAACACCAAAACAAACAGTAATACATGTTTTTTAACCAACAAATTTCATGTTTCAAACAAAATCTCCAATTCAGAAAACCCTAAAATCAATTTTACATAAACCCTAAATTTATAGTTGTGATTAAACAAAAATTAAACACCATAGATGTGATATAACCAGTAAATAAACATTACATGTCATTTAATCAACAAATTTCATGTTTAAAACGAACCTCAAATCAGAAAACCCAAAAAAATAATCACATAAACCCTAAATTTATAGTTGCTATTAAACAAAAATTGAACACAATAGATGTGAGATACAACGAAAAAAGGAAATGGGTTTTTCAGTAACCATGATCTTGATTTGAGAAAATTTTATGATGATTAAAACTACACGTGGCTGAAAATCGAGTTCTTCTTGCTTTAATAATACACCAACAACACATAAACAAGCTTGATTTCACGATTTCCCTTAACTTAATTATCTCCAACAACACATGCATAAACAATCTCTTTCTCTCATTTCTTCTTTGTCTCTCGGCTTCTCTCTATGTTTTTTTTCTTTCTCTCGATTTATC
The DNA here is from genome assembly GCA_023531435.1 of Papaver californicum. NCBI lineage: Eukaryota > Viridiplantae > Streptophyta > Magnoliopsida > Ranunculales > Papaveraceae > Papaver > Papaver californicum. The sequence continues at coordinate 7,600,915 of JAJJMC010015296.1, read as the reverse complement.
TTCCTTACAGAGAAGATAAAACATAAACACGTGTTATAGAAACGTGTTTCATCTTAACACGTGTCTCCACAATGTTATCTGACCGTAGGATCTAACACGTGTCTCCACACTTCTAATCGGACCGTAGGATCTAGCTAAGGGTAGAAGTGTAAAATTAGGCACACGTGTAAACCCACACATGCGGATATTAACCATTTAACAGATGAAATGGATGGCTGGGACATATTCTTTAATAATTACCGTTTCGGGACAGCTCCCCAACTGATAATTCAAATCCGGAACATATTCTCAATTTTCCCATTAACGCACTGGAGTCCCATCGGATTATCCCACTATGGGCAACCTGTTGTGGCTGACCCAGGGCCACGATAACTCTAGCATTTCTTGTTAATACTATTTCCATCTCAAGAAAAGTGATGCTTCCACTTTTTCATTTTTATCTGCTTTCACTTTCTTATTTTTGTTTAAAAATAAGTCACGTTGAAAAAAATGAAAATATCAATTTTCTTGATGAGTGAAATTTACGTGCATTGTTATAGCAGTTAATTGCTTTAAAATCTGATGAATGCAACTTTTCATGCAAGGGATAACGAAGAAGGGCCAGGAAGACTAAGTAGCCATACGATGTTTCATTCAAAACCTGGATTCAAGGCTCTCATATGAACCATTTACAGTCATCAGTAAGATGACTAAACCAAATATGAGTTCTTTTTGTGGTACATTTCAAAAAGACTGAACATTCCTTACTAAGTTTGGGAGTACTACACAGAAGACACACCAAAGTGTTTCTATCACGGCTCGGTAGATATGGTCATTAATGTTGGTCAAAACAAAATAGTGTGGCTTCAAAGTATAACATCCATTTGCAAGAACGAAAGAAATAGCGTCTTTTACTAAATAGAGAGCTAGTATTTGGTCTCTTTCCCCTAATCATTTGCACCCTAAACAGTCTTTTACTAAATAGAGAGCCTAGTATTTGTTCTCTTTCTGCTAATCATATTTGCACCCTAAACAGAGAAGAACTGTTAGAAAGAGCTATTTCGATTTAGATTCGAGCTTCCCAGTCACTGGAAGACGACTTAGACTCTAGCTTCCCAAATTGCTATACTCACCTGTAAACTTCAGATGGAATAAATTCATGCAAGTCTCATGCAAGACATTTACGTCGGCTCGATGAATCTAAATAGTGGATTTTGAATTGGTTTAATGTCAAGAATCAAGATGGTTCAAACTGTGCAAACATCCTCACAAAATATTAGTCCATATTTGCAACGGTATATTAAGACTAAGGTCACAAGGACCGGTTCAGTAGTATAATAAGGCTCTTCTTCCTAAATGCCAATCACTCGGAGAAGCTGCATGAGCTGACTATCAATGTCCTAGTTCATACCAGGGTAAAGAGATTTCTGCACAGATTTCATTCTGACACAGCTTTCACATACTATTAAAAGCAACCAAGATATTTCTTTAAGGCTTAAGCAATAGTACCTCCTGTCACTGACAGATATTCAAAACAATTACAGAAATACATGGAAGGAATCACAGGCAGCCAATAAACATTTATGAAATCTTTGCATCCAAAAGTACTAAAAAACATCCACCAACTCACTTCTATGTTATTGGTGTATCAAAGACGAAAAGTTGGCAAGGGTCCAAAACTGAATGTCATAAGCCGAAACAGAAAAGTCTGCAAGGTTCGAGACCAAGAGATACTTAATTCCGTCATAAAGGCATTGAGTTGCCTGCAACATGGTAAGAAAAAGATTAGAAGTTATGTGTAATGTAAGCGTTAAATTATAACAATAGATAGCTCATACTCAACTAATTACCTTTCTGAGGTTTGCTCTCACTAAATGTTTATGTATCCAATGCAATTGCCAACAAGAATAATATGACATCTGCCAAACTTAACAGTGTACGACAAAATAACCCAGTTTTTACAAAGCACGTTATGAGAAACAATATACTTACCCACATTTTATGGATACAGGATTGGGTTCTCTTCATAAACTGGACCACACAGCCCTTTACTACTACTGATCTAAAATGCCAGGAAAATCCCACTAATTACTAATTCACGGGAACCATTCCGGAAGAACAATGAATATCCATATACAACAACGTTGTCATCTCTTAAAAGCCAAGACCAGGGTATTGCTTACCAAGAACATCTCTAATAAAGCTATGTACTCTAGATAGTGTCTTTCCTAGGTAGAGTGCATTGTCAGTGAGCAAATTTGTTTGCAGTCTAAGAGCTCGCAAGTTATTCTACTCGACACAAATATGCAATAGAATATTCATATTCTTTTATGTAATTTTTCGTAATTACAGGATAAAACACTAAAGTGAAAAATGTTTAGGAACAACTCTCCACCCACACTTCTCAAGGAATAGCTAGTGTGATGGGCTCCTACATGTAAAAAGCCAAAACCCACTCACTATTCCATTGACCCATAGTAGAAAGTCTCTAGGAAACAACTTCAGGTTTAGCATCCCACAAACATTTCCAAGATATTCAATACATTTGCTGCTTACACATTGTACAGATTTAATAGGGAAAAATGGATCTCCAAGAGACCCTCTACTGTGGCTCAATAGAATAGCCAGTAGGACTTGTCTCAGTAACTATTCCTCTAAAATTATATTTGGAAGGTGAAAACCTTCGTAAACAATCATCCATTTGATTATCAACATTTAATTTAATTATACATAAAGTCAAAAACGGCTAATTATTGTTTAACAGGATAGCTAGATAGTCTCATGGACATCAAAAATGAATAAAGCTCTTGGAACACAAAGATACTCTAGAAAAGAGCTCTCATGGAGATGCTTTTAGAAGGCAGTATCCAGGTAATCGACTAAGCAATACAAACACATCGAAGTTGTTTTTAGCCACCAACTAACGTGATGTACTTTGCATTGAGCCTACAAATACAAAGCAAAATGGGTGCAACAGATTTCATTTGTTCATGGAATGCAAAAGCACCCAAAATGAAAATTGCAATCAAAGCTTAGCATAGCTTAGCTTCCTAGTTCCTACAACATTAAGGTATTTGTCTCCGTTCACATTTTGCAAACTTTCATGTAAATCAGATGTCTAGGTTGATAACTGATAGTCAAAAACCACCTCCAGACTATGGAGTTTGCAACAAACTAAAGAACGAAAAAACACATAGGTATTATATTGTTAAACTAGTCTGTATTATACATAACCTATAACCCACATTTGATTACTGATATGAAATTACAACACTGTCGATGAGGTTAAATTTTATATGGAGGAGGAAATAGTAAATAAACCTTTGAAAGAAGCATTTCAGGTTTGCTACTTGTCCTTGATTACTAAAAGGTCAACAATTTAAGCAGTTATGAACCAAATTTATCTAATGTCTGGCTGCAGGTCAACGAGATCCCTGAAAATGCGCTACAGGCTTTCCTTACTTGCTGCAGCTCCCTTTCCCTGTACCCATGTTGCTGAAGTATGCAGCATGTTCGCCCCTGACATTCATCTATTATAGTATCATTTTTCAGACTAACGGGCAAAGATGAATGTCATGCAGTGCATTTACACTTACTAGGCCTCTTATTCTCGAAGGTTTTTACCATGAAGTCAAAGTGCGTGCGTTATTGTGCTTTAACCGAAACCCAATAAACATACCCCCCACACCCATAACCCACATTCACGAATCAACCAAAAAAATCACACCAAAATTCAAGAAAAGAAGAAAACACAAACCTTGAGGAATCAAACCCCAGCTCTGAGATTCACTAGAAAGTATTGATTGTAATCTAGCTGAAGCAATCGCACTATGCAATGGCATCATTGACATTAAACTCCCCAATACTGGTAACCTACATATAATAAAAATTTAAGTAAATTTCAGTCAAAAAAAAAAGAGGAGAGAACTGAAAAATATTTAAATAAAAATCTGACCTTGAATTTCTAGAGATGCGATTCATGGAATCAGAAATTTGTGACTTAGAAGCAGAAGCAGAAGCCGTTTTCAGAGGTGATGATGAAATTAAAGGTTTATTTTGGAGTTTCGAAGAGAGTGATGGAGATCGAAGTGATAACCGAGAGAGAAAAATCCTTGAAGCAGACATTTTTTTTTCTGTTGTTTCACTACAGAAAAAAAGGGTTTAAGACGAAGAAGAATTAAAACCCCCAAATCATTTTAGAGGACTAAATGGAAGTAGCTATATCAGGGTGTAATTGACAACGCACTCAATACTATGACCCGCTTGAGTCCCTTCCCTTGGGCTTGGAATCGGAGCATTTGGCTATCTCGGTTCCTGGTAGAATTTTATATCCATATCTCTTTATGGTCGATTCTCTACTCGTGTACCTGTATCCTTTATCCTCTACCTCGGTTCGGTTTTTGTACCTGTACCCTCGGTTCCGGTCGGTTCATGTACCTGTACCATTTTTATGTATTTCTTTACTTGTAGATGTTTGGTTTTGTATCGTTAAATTACTTCCCTAATTCTGTGTTGGCAACTAAAATCCTCGGCAACTTCAATAGAAGTCCATTCATGGGTGACGCTGTGGAATTCAATGTCAATGTTGCAACTTCTGTTGAAACTATTGGAGAACTAGAAGCTAGAATAAAGACGTATGCCAATTTTCATATGTTTGTCCACTTATTTGTAGCTCCAGTCCTTTGTACTTTTTTCGTGTTTCAACAGCTGAACAGTCTCTATTTTTGGAACTTCAGGTACATAGAAAGCAAACCACAACATTAGAGTCCTAATCACACTGTAGTATTGGAGATTGTAAATGTGCATGACCTGAAGATGGCTTTGTATCTCAGTCACACAATGAATCATCAAAACATGGGAGAGAAACAATACACCTTTACAAATAGGTGCAAACCTCAAAGAACAAAACCCTCGAGGTTAGAAAAACAAATCCTTCCAGTTGACAACTGCATTAAAGAACGCCTGAAAAACTACATACAAATCATGTGTTGCACAAACCAAAGTTCATTTGAAACCTCTTTAAAAACCCAACATGTGCTTGTTGTTTACACACATGATGATCTATTATGTTGTACAAGTATAACCTACCTAAAGTTTTAATTCATTGATTATAAATAGGGTTTGTGATTGTTGTGGCATGGAGCAATTAGAGGTTGAACTGGGAATTATAATGCAACTTCCAGGGCTACAAAAACTTGAGTACACACCAAAAGTGAGTAGTTCATTCAATGTTACGCGTTAACCTTCTTAAATTGTAAGTTATAAAGTTAGTCGATATTTTTTTAGAGATTTTCTTATGTGTAAGACTAATTTAAACAATCTAATAAACAGTTAACTCATCAACTCTGATGCTATGGAAGAACACGCTTAAACAGTTAACTTACGTACCAACTGCTAACTTACTGTATGGGTTAGTGTGTTGTATATCTATTTACCCTGCATCAACTAAGTTAATCATCCAAGGAAAAACATGTACAAACGTTTTAAACTATCATGTTTTACCAGTCAATTAACGACCGAGATTAAAACAACCTAAAATGATCAACGGCTAATATACCTCGGTACAATCGGTCCGGTATAGGTCGGTTCTGGGGTAGTACCTGTACCTTGTACCGGTTGTACTCGGTTCCTATTTTTTATACCTGTACCCTGTACCCTCGGTTCGGTTCTTTTGGGGTACGGTTCTTGTGCAGCCCTAGGGATGAGCAACTGATGTCGAATCATCCGCGTCCAATCCATTAATATTATGGATTTGAGATTTTTATCTTTCTGATGGACACATTTATATGTCTTATTTAGTCTCGTACTTGTATTAATAGTCCTCATATTTTGTATTAATAATATGATTTTATGTGCTTTTAGGGTTTTTGGAAGAATAAACTTTTGTGGAGAAAATTGGCTTAAAAAGTGTTAAAAACACCCTCAACAAAAGTGTTAAAGGCACCTTCATATTGGATTAGGCACCTATCGGGAATTGATAAAGGCACCCGCTCAATGGTTAAAGGCACTCATCTCAAATTCAAATCCAAAAAAATGGGCGGGAAAATTTCTTTTACAATCTGAGATTCTGCATGAAATTAAAGGGAAACTTTTAAGAGTTTTAAGACAAGATTTATTCTTGCCTAAACTAAAGGACATGTACACAGTGTAATAACCAAGAGAATCACGTGATTGCTCAACATGAAGATATTATCGGTTTTAAACAGGGAGAAAATCAATCTCGAAAAATTTGGGATTTTCTTCCAAATCTCACGTGATTCCTGTGTCCTTCTTGTTCAATATCTTCACGGACGTTGAATGCAATAAAGAAAAAAGGCAAAAGAATAACAGAATCACCGAGAATTTGAAGGAAAAATATCACCGAGTATTTTCATTAAATGAAAAGATCTGTGAGAAATTTGTAGAAGATTTGGAGTGTTTTGATCGTGTTGGTATAAATAGAAGGGTCTAAGAAGAGTTTCGGGGGGGGGGGGGGGGG
>JAJJMC010015296.1:7559860-7594358 GCA_023531435.1 Papaver californicum | reverse complement strand
GGAGAGACCAAAAGCTCAGTGAATCAAGAATCCAAAAATTCTTTTATGATTATTTTCCTTGGTTAAAAAATTGATTTAATAATTTTTATTAAGTAGTTGTGTTTCCGTTAGATGGTACATGCTTAGCTTAAGTGTTTTTATGTTCCATGCTTTTGTTATACAATTGTTATTTTAGAAATCTACTTGTTGCAATATTTTAGAATCAAATTAAACAAAAGAATTGCATGAATATTGAGTAGATTGAATCACTTTAATTGGTTAATGGTGAAATCCATAACCTCAGTAATTTTTCCATATTATTTTCATCTTTTGTGCATATTTTTAGTTTAAAAATTAGTTTATTAAAATCTAAATTCAGTCTTCACAAGTTCGAGCGAACGATAACTTTATTTATCACTATCTCAAAACACATCATTGTCTGGTCCAATAATCAATAGATTTTATATCCACATATAAATGATTGGATAAATTGGATGCAAATAGATTTACGGATTCTATTAATCTAGAACTGTTTATTTTTGTATTATTGATATCATTGGGAAACATCTCTATACATGAAAGGTAGAAGGCACAATGGATAAATATAAATATCAACAGGCTAGAGTACAACACATCAACCTATACTTCAGCAAAATAAGCGAGAATTAAAAGCCTCCCACATATGTCTAAATATATACAAAACAAGTCCAAATTCATAAGCTAAATTTTGGGTTTACTAATTTTGATAGGTGAGACATTGCCAATATCTTGTACTATATTTTTTTAATTAATAATTTAATACTAATCTAGAAGCACGCGGGGTGCATCTGACATTCCCTTTTACATAAAATTGAACTTTTCATTCAATAATTTTTTAATCAAAAAAATCCGTTTACACCTATCAGAACTCTTATATATTCATAGTAGCCTTCAAAAGCTTTGTATGTGATTCAGGGTCAATTTGCAGGTTGAAAGAGAAGTGTATCACACATTCAAATAACCGAATGTTTTAGAACCATCTGACTAGTATAAAGAAAGGAGGCGTTTTCAACTCTATAATCCCAATATCAAGGGATAAATAAATCTAGTGTTCTGAGGGCGACCAAAAAAAAATTGGAACAACTAATAAAACAAAATAAGGTCACTGAGAAGTAATATCAGCATACCCTTTATCCATATATTTTCTTTAATTGCTAATATGTCCTTGTTTAATTAGTATTAATATTGATTAATTAGTTAATCAATTTAATAATTAGTTATTTAATTTTGGTTATAGTTAGTGTTAGAAAAATATTTGAGTTATAGTTTTAGAAAAAAATAGAGGGTTTGTTAGAGAGGAAGAAGAAGAAGAGGTTTGGGAAAACCAGGTTTTACCTAAAATCAATAACAAACATGGATGAGTATGAGGAAGAAGGTGAGAAACATCATGAAATTATTGAAGGTTCAATAACGTTTAGAGATGACGATTTGGGATATTTGTCGGATGATCCAAATTTTGGTGCGGAAGAAAACCTAGACGGCGATTTAGCGAGAGAAAACGATGAATCACATCATAATGAAGATAATAATGCATCAAACAATCAGGTATTGTGTTCAGAAGCTCAAAAACCCACTTTGTATGCGTTTGTATGTGATCGGTAACAAAAAATTCATTTTTGCAGGCATTTACTGCCATGGACGTCCCAGAATCGGTAGATAATGGAGTACCATATCTACCGATTACACGCTAGTATGCCAAAATTATGATATAATCAGTAGTCTCGTATAGATTACTTACTACCGATTATACAAAATCCCCAAATTGAATTTTGTTCAAATTTTTGTTTGCATAATCGGTAGTTTAGGAATACTTATTATCTAGCGATTATGTTTGTCGCCCCAAAAATGAATTTCTCCAAACCTATAAATTTTATATTTTGCTAAATTTATAATCGGTAGTATATGGTATATCCGTATCTACCGATTACATTGTAATCGGTTGTTGTTTAACAAATTAAACCTCTGATTATACTTGTTTTTGTGTACAGAACTTGTGTTGATTTCTTTCTATAGTCGGTAGTATGGGAACATAATTAACTACCGATTGTTGATAATCGGTAGTATGGGGATATAATTAACTACTGATTGTAGTTAATCGGTAGTAAGGGAACATAATTATCTACCGATTATTGTTGTCTAACTCATTGCTATTTTATGTAGATTATTGAATGGGTTAATTATCTTTCATACAAGGGTCATGATACTTCCCTACGCTATGCAAATGATTTGGTATGCTACCTACCCATTCTTGCCTTGTTTTAAGAATGTATGTTACATGGTTAGGCTTATGATATTTGTTTTTTTATATGCCTATTAAGACATTTAGAAGTAAGGCGGAGGAAAAAGAATGGTTTATCAACAAGGCAAAAGAGAAGATGTGTGTTGTAGTTTAAAACAATTGCGTGAGAGTTGATCGATTTAAAATAATTTGTGAGGGAGGTGGCGAGCGAAAGAGTCACGTGGGAAAGGATCGTAAATATGTAAAGAAGACGGAGAGAAAAAACCGAGGTAATTCAAAGAAGATTGGACGTCCATTTAAGATTATCTTCAGTAAGCCCGACGGTAAGGAAGGTAAAATATGAAAAATGTTTAAAGTTGCTAATGGTCATCACAACCACGAAGATCTGGAAAGTCTTGTTGGGCATGTAATGGTTGTCAAGTTAAAACCAAATGAAATGGAGACAGTGAAGTCCATGAAGAACGTAATGAAAATGAGTGTAATCCTATCTAAGATAAAGGCGGACGACCCCAACAACTTGTCTTTGTTGTCTACAATTAATTCGGCGCTAGCAACGATCAAAATGACGGAATGGGATGGTCGAATAGTTATGCAACAATCAGAGTGGTTAGCCGAGAAACACAATTACACGTTGAGAAAAGAAGAAAATGATGGTAAGGTGATTCTTATTTTCTTGGCACATCCGAATATGATCCAATTGGATCAATGCTTTCATCAAATTTTGTTGATAGATGCTACTTACAAGACAAACATGTACAACATGTCGTTGTTGAATATTGGTTGCCACATTTCGAAAAAATGCACATTTAAGGTGACGTGGGGTTTAATGGATGCTGAGAACGATGCGAGTTTCATTTGGATGTTGCAAACATTAAGGTCGATTTATAATGGCGATCGTTTTCCAAGGGTTGTTGTAACTGATAACGATCAAGCCTTGATGAATGCAATAAAGGTAGTGTTTTCGGAAGCCCAGGATTTGCTTTGTACGTGGCACATTCAATACAATATCAAATCCAATTGCAGACATCATATCCAAGCTAAAAAACGAAACAAAGGTACCAAGAGGTCGAAGGAAGAAGATGAACGTATTAGTAAACTAACCGTGGAAGAATAAGAAGAAGAGAAAAGGTTAGCTGATGAAAATTGGGTCGATGATGGAGTAAATTGGTCTTTATTTCTAAAAGCATGGGATAAGCTAGTTTGGTCGATGATGAAGGAAGTTTATGAATACAACTTGAAGAACTTTGAGGATGAATGGGGAAAGAACTATCCCAAACCAGTTAAGTATTGTAAAACACAATGGTTTGGACCGCATAAGGATGCGTTTGTGTTTGCATGTACATATGAATATCAGAACTCCAAGATCGAGGAAACAAGCATTGCAGAGGGGTCACATGGCCGATTAAAGAAAATACTAGTCTGTAGTCAAAATGGGGTTGTGGCGGTCCAATAAGTAATCCATGAGTTCACCAATCGTGACCTCACTAAGATTTACGGTTCAATGGAAAAAAGTTGGCATACATTCCCGTTGGCACATTTAAAACATAAATGAGGGTTATAGTTTACAAAGTTTCTTGGTGGACAATAAGTTTCATGATACAACAATTGGAGTTGTACAGAGATCATATGATGAGACTACAGCTTGCAATTGCAAGACGATGATAGGTATTGGACTCCCCTGTCGTCACATGCTTGGTAGGTATATTGAAGTGATTGAAATTAATGATATTCATCCCTTTTGGAAACAATTTTCTTTCACTCCAAGGACCCCGGTGGTTGATGGTGCGTCGTTCGTGGAGACGAAAATGTTTGCACGAATACTCGAGCGTTACTCTACGTCAAATGGGACAGAAAAGCAAATATTGATGCACCATTTAGAGGAAGCCCTTCACCCATGTCTAAAGGTTGTTGAAGAACCAATGAAAGGAAAGGCGATGAGTATGCCAAATACCGAAAAGCCGAGGTCAAATCAAAGAAAAAAGTTGAAGGAATGGTTATCTAGTCAATGAGAGCTTTCTAGGTATGGGCATACTGAAGTTGAGTATGAAGATGTGCCGGCTCTAAGGAAAAGGGGTTTTCCAAGGAAGGATCAAGGTGGACCAAGTTCACGACAAGTCAAACCTAAGGTCTCTACGATTCCTTATCAACTAAGTCAAACCCAACCTATACACGAAATACCAAATCGAGGTACTATACAATATACGATGAGTATTTGGCACAACTCCCTTTACTCATTATACCATTTGTTTTTTCCACCAACGATGTCGATGGGCATGACAACTGCGGTTTTCACGTTGCTTCAAAACAAATAGGAGACTTTAGTGAGGCAGTTACCGAGAATATCACCCAATGACTATATTTAAGAAACAAGTTCATAACTAATTATGATTATCTTTCCGTTTTGTTTTAATGATTTTGAAACCATGCATGATTTGTTTTGTAACTTCCATGTTACTAGGAATGTTGGAGAGCTATTGATACTGGTATAACTCTAAAAATGAATGGAGTAGATATATTTGAATAGCTAACTGTGAGTTCCCTTGTAAAAGGAGATACTGTCAATAATAACAGTGTAAATCATGAAGATATGCAATAGGTTTATGGTTCAATTAGAAACCTCGATGTTCTTTAATTTTTAAAAATATGGAGGTAAAAGAAACTGAAGTAGAAAGAAAGGCAATAACTTCTTATCATGACTGGGAAAATAATGTTATGGTTCAAACTAGTATGCATAGTGCTTCTAACCATAATATACCAACTTGGACCATATGTTGCTTATTTTAAGGATTATGATATGGTAGGTATTAATATGCCGTGATTTTGCAGGAAACTGCAGGCAGAGTCATCAGACGTGCTTGAAGCAGTCAGATGGGCAAGAAAAATGGGTTTAAGAAAGGTAAACTTAAAAGGAGATTGCAAAAATATGGTACTTGTTGTTAATGGTGAGAGGGGGCAGTTCATTGGATGCATAATAATCTAATTAGGAGACAATTTTTACTTGTTGAAAAACTTTGAATCTTTGAAAAATATTCATTTACCCCAAGAAAAGCTAATAATACAGCTCATGTTATAGGGAAGCACTCAGTCAATTTTTATTGAAATGCAAAATGGATGAATTCTCTGCCACAATGGCTAGAGGATTGCATATATTCAGAGATGAATTCTTATGAATCTCTCGTAAATTTAGTTTTCGTGTTAATTTTTTTTTAACATCCCTGATCCCACCGTGCATTGGTGAGAGCACTGAGAGGAGAGTCATCAAAGTTTTATGCGAGATATTTTCAACAAAATCAAGGGCATCACTCTCCAAAGTAACATGTGTGAGTCCGAGTTTCATAGTTTCATATAAACAACACGAATTCCATATAACTCTCCTTATTTCTGCAAAAGCGACATTAATAGCTGCAAAAAATTTAAACTTAGTAAGACGATCTCTGATCAGAAATCTTGTTGAGCAGTTAACTGCTCTAGGGATCCAACTGCAATCGGTAATAATGCAGGATAAACTGAATTTAGCGAGTTGACAACTATTCCCGCTATCCTCTTATCACTGTTTTTTCTTTCGTTACAAAAATCAATCACGCTTTTAGAACTTTTGGGAAAAAAATGTAAACAACTTTGACCGGTATATCAAAAGCAAAAAACAAAAAACATTTAATACTGATATTTTTTGATACCAGAGGCATAAATTAATTCTAGAAGTTAGAAAATTAACTTTTTCATTTTAAAGTTTTTTTGTCGGCAAACTAACTTCTGGTCTTTTGGCTTTCGACTTTCAACTTAATTAAGTTAAAAAGTAATTTTTTCAAGGTGTATCCGATGTTCCGAAGACCCTATTTGATAACTCGTGATCTAAGTAACGATTCTGGAAAGAAGTTTAATTTCGTAGCTAGCGATATACTGAGTCACGAGTCACGAGTCACGAGTCACGAGTCCTTCAGCTTAAATATAAGTTTTCACTTCTACGTTCCTCCTTTTAGTTTGATTTGGAAGATTTTAAATTTCAAGAGTTTCCGTTCATCTCATTGATTGTGTAGTTCAAAAGGCAATTAGTTCGTCATCATCAAAGCTAATCCGTTTGTGGGTAAGAAATTCAATATAAGGGTCTTTGGTTTTGTTTCTAATGTAGGTAAGTTGATGTACCCATATCTGATGCTTTTTTTTCAATTGTGTATTTAGTTTCTGTTTGTAATTTCTGATTGTGTAATTCCTCTAAATTATCTGATGATAGAGAGTGATACCCTAAGTTTCATAATGGATCAGAATCAACACCTTAAACAAATCATTGCCATGGACACTTATTCATCCTATCACTTGGAATGAAACTTTATCAGTCTCATATTATGATAATTTGTACACAAAAATGGGTCTCACTTCCTCCATAACCACAAACTGCATAGGTCTTTCTGGACTAGTTTTGGTTGTGAGTCATGTTGGAGTGGATTGAAGTAGTCTGTATGCCATTTCTGAGCTTATTTTGTGTTTTGAATAATGGTTGGATTTTCATCTTAACTGCAGATCTGACCTAAAAATTTGATCTTTTGGGGGAGGAAATCCGGGTTTGAAGTTGAACTGTCTGTTTTGGTTCTTAATTGGAACCATGTTTCAAACCTGTAGAAATATAGAGAGCAAGATGAAATTTTGATCTTTCACACTCTAATAATGTCTCCTCACAAGAGGAGACTCTACCGTCTTCTCGTTCTCTCTCTTTTTGTTCTTTTCCTCTTCTCTTATTATCAGTCTTCTCTCCCTCACACTGCTATAACCAACACTCCATCCTCGTTGAATCTCCCTCAAAGCCCTAATTACATTGCTCAGAAATTCACTGTTACGATCAAACTCCTTGCTTTTGATAGAATTGATTCCATATCTAGGTGTTTACGTTCTTTGGCAAATGCTGATTATGTCAACGACCGTGTAAATCTTCACGTATACATTGATCATTTTAAGGAAACAAACCAGTCTTCAATTTTGAATGAAAAGCTTCAAGAATCACATCGAATTTTGGATTTTGTAGATAAATTCGTGTGGAAATTTGGGGAGAAATTTGTGCATTTTAGGACTGGGAATGTTGGTTTGCAAGCTCAGTGGTTGGAATCTTGGTGGCCTAACTCAGATGATGAGTTTGCTTTTGTGGTGGAAGATGATTTAGAGGTTTCACCTCTTTATTACAAATTTCTAAAGGGTCTAATTGTGAATTACTATTATAACTCTTCGAACTATAGCCCTTCAATCTATGGGGCATCGTTGCAGCGGCCAAGGTTTGTCCCAGGTAACATTCGTTTTCCTCTTCAGTTGGAATTGCAGAATTTATGGTTGAAACAAAATGCTCTGCTGAATTAGTGTGGAATTTAGCCCAGATAATATGGAGAATCAGTTATTCTAGTATGTATAGTTTGTTTAGTAGAGACTGATGTATATAAGCCGTAGTAGTGAACTGTAAAAATTCAAATAGAGATAGGGTCGATGATATTCATATAGCAAAGGTAGAACCAGCGTGGATGATCCGTTTTGTCGATCTGCTTCAGTTTTTCTTTTTTTAAATGTCTGGAACATAGGATGTACGTTTTTTCTGATTACAGTAAAGCAATCTGGAATGTCTTTTTCTGAATAGAGTAAAGCAATCTGGAATGTCGGGTTCAAGATTATACCTTACTTAATCATTGTTTCTTTACCTTTGATGAGTGTAACAAGGATCTTCTAGCAAATGTAATCTGTTTGAAGACATAATTAAATTTTGCAGTCCATATCACCAAAATAATGAATTCTCTTTCTCAGTGAGGGCTTGCTAATTTATAAGTATTTTTGTAGAGTGGCTTAACCTGCAGTGAAAATATAGAATTGATTTATGGTCGGTCTATGGCTGATGATTTGGACAAACATGGTTTTTGTGTGTGCATATATTAGATATACAGTAGAAACTTGTATCAGGTATTTGGACTACCTATGATCCGAGTTATTCAAATGCAAGAGAATGAAGGAAAATGTAAATAAAAGTAGGTCTGTCCTTAGTGCTTCATCTTAATCCTGTAATACTAGAATGCACACGGAGTTAGTTATCTATCATAAATGATGAATCAAATTCTGTTGGATTATAGAAAGTTTGTCTTGCGTGATGTTCGCATGAAAATTGAAAACATTCTTTAATCAATTCTCGTTGATTGTTTGTGTTTCCCTTCCTTAACGAGTTGACAGATGATAATTACAGAAATTACAATTATTCTACTAGATTTTGCTGTTTCCTCATTCCCAGTTGATGGCGATAACAGGTAAGCATGGGAACAAAATACATTTGGATACTGGAACTAGGCTTTTCTTGTACCAGCTGGTTGGCACGTGGGGACAACTTCTATTTCCAAAACCCTGGAAAGAGTTCCGCCTATGGTACGACATACACAAGGCCAAGGGCATCAAACCAGTTCTTCAAGGAATGGTACATTGATTTCATATTTCATACGCGAATTTCTTCATTATCAAACAGTAAAAAGAAGGCCTGATTCTGAGCTCATGCTTCTATTTGAGATGACATTAATCATGCACATACATTGGTTATGGGCCTAAAATCTGTTACACAGTCTCTTTACTTCAGTAAAAAGGAGCCAGTATTACTGTTTATCTGAAACCGTAACAAACGGGCAGTTGGCCTAAGATTTTGTTTCTGCTATGTGTATTATGTTGATTTAGATCATGATCATTTTCTGTTCCCCTGAACTTTTTGCAGGTGACCACAGGATGGTACAAAAAGATGGGTGAAAGAATATGGACACCTTGGTTCATTAAATTCGTTCATTCACGTGGCTACTTCAATATCTACACCAATTTTCAAGGTGAACGTGCTCTTAGCGTTTCTCACAGGGATGCTGGTGTAAATTATGGCAAAACTGCTGGTCCAGATTCAAATTTACTTGATGAAAATTCTCTTGACTTCAACTATTTGGAAATGCATCCCCTATCTAGTCTTAAGTGGTATGATTTCTGTTTCAGAGAAGTTTTTCCTGAAAAAGTGGTGAGAAGTTCTGATGAACTCAGTTCTGTGCTTTACTCTGCTCGTAAGAAGTATAAGACTATCATACTTATCAGCCTGTTCAGAACATCTCAGGCAGTTAGAATGAACATTCTGTGTCACTTTGAGAAACTGAATATACAAAATTACATCTTCCTGGGCCCTAACTCTGATTTCTTGAATGATCTAGCAAGGAGGGGATATCGTGTGATTAGTACAGAATCATTGGTGAACGATATTAAGGGTTTTAGGTCTAAGAATTTTGAAGGATCTGAAATGGTCAAAGAGATAGTGGCTAAGGCATATATGATAAAATTGTGTCTGCAATTGGAGTTGAATTCATGGGTAATAGACGGAAATATGCTCCCGATTAGCAATGTTATGTTTTCTGACCTGCATGATGCTGCCTATAATTTCCTTGCTACGCAAGATTCTGAGCTTTTGTTTGTAAAGAGCTCTTCATTCTCAGCAAAGATATGGGAAGATAGTTTCATTTATAAGGTGGTTGCGAAGGCGACTTCTTTGGCAAACGAAAGTTCTAAAGATCATGGGTATTTAGGGAATGCTATCACGAGATCACTTGAAGAAAATGATGTGAAAATCAAAATGGTTGGTGATTTGAGTTTTGGTGAAAAGCTTGATGTGAAGAATGGTAATCAAACTCATGTAAGCGAAGGAACAAAGTATGTATTTTGGTCTGACGAGATGGGTTTAGATTTTGTTAGAAGTAGACTTGATAATTTGGGTATGTGGGAATTGGAAGACTCTTCATGTAAGGCAGTTGTTTGCCACCGGTCATAAATTCTGACTCTGGTAAGTTATTTTTCACTGGCATCTTACTATCATTTAGTTCAATTTGTTGGAATTCACTCTAACGAGTTAAAGGGATTTTTTTTTAAATAGGTGAAAAACTTGTCATTAAGCAGATTGAAAAGTTAGAATGGAGGTTCAGTTTGTAATTTAACTGTTATGACGCACACCGCTGGCGACTGCACTGCACTCCCAAAACATGAAAGAGAAGTCGTACAACTGTGCTACAGAACGTGCAGCATCACTGTCAGTCATAACTTGATCCAAGCTCCAGTTCCTTTGTGCAAGTCATGGTCCCCAAAGCTGCCAAGCTTTCTGTTTCCTTAGAGAAGCTCCACCAGGCATGGAATCTCATACTCCCTGCATTTGCCAATTATGATTGAGAAAGTGTGTAAACTGGTCTTAAAACATGTTTTGGTGTATCAGTTAAAAATTAGATGCCTTTTTTGTTGAGCTCACGGTCCAGGTTTGAATGGGTCGAGACGTCGAGTTAGAATTGTTCCACGAGTTGGCGGGTAAATTGACAGCACTAATTTTAGAGGCAAGGAAATGTAATCTGTTTTAATGAGGCTGCCTCAATTAATGTAAAGACCGACTCTTTCTATATTTTCCAGCCAACTGCAGTGTCAGAACAGTCAGAATCAGGGAAAAAATGTATACGTGCATGCATCCCAGACCCAATTTCTAAACTTAGTGCGTGAACCTTACTCAAAGATTGTTAGGATCAATTATTCACAAGGTTGGGAATTTATTTGTTATGGCTCCACCATGAAAGACTTGGAAAGTGTTTTAGCTTATGAGTCAACAAGGTAGGGGAGATTCCAAATTTCTGTGTCATATTATTGTTTTGCCTTTCTCTTATGCATATTCCAAGTTAAAACATTTTAAAGTTAAGAATGAGTTCTATCCTTATCTTTCTTCTCTTCTCAGCTGTTTTTAGCATAGATGTAACAGCTCAACAAAGAAACTCTACCATAAGTTTAAACTCTACCCTTTCCCCTAACACCAACATCTCATGGTTTTCAAGTTCCTGCAGATTTGCTTTTGGTTTCTACCCAGAAGGCGATGGGTTTGCCGTTGAATCTGGTTAACCACAACTCCTGAGAAAATGGTGGTTTGGACAGCAAACCGTGATAATCCAGAAGTTTCAAGCAATGTTAGATTACTCTTTACTAGTGGTGGACCCATATTGAGACCTGCCCAAGGCGAAGACATAGCCATCTCTGACCATGACGAACCAGCTTCATCAGCCTCCATGCAAGATACAGGCAATTTCGTTCTCTATGGTTCCGACTCAAAGGTCATTTGGCAGAGTTTTGATTCCCCAGTAACACTCTTTTACCAGGCCAACGTTTCTTGCCTGGGATGGAGATGTATTCTAGCGCATCAGAAGCTGATCATTCGAAGGGTAGGTTTCTGCTTATAATGAAGCTAGATGGTTATCTAGTTCAATACCCAGCACTAGCGCCTTATACAATAACATATGGCTACTGGGATTCGGGACCAGGAAGTGCAGCAGTTAATGCGACCCTGATTCTAGACAACAATGGGAAATTGTACATACGTAATTCCCTGGTATTGCAAAGACTCTAAGTGCAAGCAAAGGAAATGAGTCGATGTACCGTCTGACGGTAGATGTTGATGGTTTCTTCAGGTTGTAATCACATCCATTTACTAGAACTGAGAATTGGACAATCGTGTGGGCACCGGATAAATACGATAACTGTGGACCGAAGGGCTTATGCAGCTTCAACGGCTACTGCACTCTCCTGGATCAGAAAGCTTCTTGCCGTTGTCTTCCTGGTTTCCGTTTCGTAGATCAGGGTTAACCAACTCTAGGGTGTGAGAGAGAGATTAGTATAGAAAGCTGCAGAAGCAGGAAAGAAGAACTTGTGTACAATATGTCCACATTGGAGAAAACAGATTGGACAGAAACGCAAGTCAATACTTATTCTGTTGCAACATCGACAAACAAAGATGAATGCAAGGAGGATTGCCGAGTGGATTGCAACTGTGAAGCTGCAATATTTGATGCTCCTATATGCAGGAAACAAAAAATGCCTTTGAGATTCGGAAGAGCAGCTCTTGACGCCTCCGCAAAGACAGCTTTCATTAAGGTAGCAAACAGTGAGGCTACAGTTGAAGCAACAAAAGATGTTCTTATTCACATACTAATAGCAATTGTTTGTTTGGTTACTTTTGCGCTTGCCACCCTAGGAATTTTTGGTTTCCTTCTTTACAAGCGTGGAGCTTCGACATACAAAACGATCCGTGGGCCTGAGCAACCGAGTACTAGATTGGGCACGGAGATGCCTCTTAGATCATTTCCTTATGAGGAACTCGAGAAGGCAACAAATAATTTCAAGTATTAGGAAGGGGATCTTTTGGAACTCTCTAAAGGTAAACTCTCAAATACAAGTGAGACAATCATTGCCGTCAAGAGACTAGAGCCGAGGATGGTAAATGAAGGAGAGAAGGAATTTCTAGCTGAGATGAGGGCAATTAGTAGAACCCATCACAGAAACTTGGTTCAACTGCTGGGGAACTGCCACGAGGGAAGTAACAGGCTTCTGGTATATGAGTACATGGTCAGTGGCTCCCTTGCCGACTTCTTATTTAAATCCGAAGAACATCCAGCTTGGAATGTAAGAGTGGAAATTGCTCTAAGTGTTGGCAGAGGTATTCTCTATTTGCACGAAGAATGTGAAAACCAGATCATCCACTGTGATATAAAGCCTCAAAACATACTCATGGATCAGAACAATTCCCCCAAGATTGCAGACTTCAGACTAGCTAAACTACTAAAGCAAGACCAGACGAAGACGTTCACTGCAATGAGATGAACAAGAGGGTACATTGCACCTGAGTGGTACCGCAACTTTCCTATCACAGTTAAGGCAGACGTTTACAGCTTTGGGATTGTGTTACTAGAGATCATTTGCTGCCGAAGAGCCTTAAACATGGAGCTTGTAGAAGATGAAGTTGTTCCCGTGGATTGGGTCTCTCAATGCTTATATGGTGGAAAACTTGAGAAATTGGTGACTATGAAGAGAAGTGGACATGAGAAAATTTGAGGGGATGGTGATTGTGGCTTTATGGACTATAGATATTCCAAATCCTCCCAATCCAGATTCTTCTGCGAGTTCCGTTTAGAGTAGTCCTTATGAACCTTGTTTCCATTTTCTCTATGCTGCAAATTATGTTTTAGGTGAGCAATAATTAACTTATGTTTTAGGTGAGCAATAACTAGAAGGGGTGTTGCACTTGATTAACACCAAAAAGGGCCCAACCGGGTTTGAACCGGTGACCTCTTGATCTGCAGTCAAATGCTCTGCCACTGAGCTATGGACCCATATATTACCAACTTAATTAATAGGGATAATTAGACTTTGCTACCTAGGTTATGACCAAATTTAGTGTTTTTACTTACAATTGTCCAATGTTAGACTTTAGTAATCATTGTTCACTTATCCTATTAGGGTAAACAGTGATTTCAGGTACTAAAATTTAATATTGGCAAGTATAAGTAAAAATACTAAACCTGATCATAATCCAGGTGCAAAAATCTAATTAACCATAACTAATAACATTATAAGAATTTTAATTCTCTTAGTGTTAGGGAGAAAACCCATGTTAACGTAGAAGCAGTGCTATCTAGAAATTAAAACTTCCCCGGAGAGATGATAAATTTCAAGGCACTTTCTGCACAAGGATGAAAAGTACCATTTACAAAGATGATATCATTTCCCCATCTTCCATCCAAAAATTCATTTAATTCAAGAACTTCTATCCAAATCTGGACTAAATTAATATTCCTTGTACGAATCAATATAGAAAGATGATACTGATTGTCGTTAACCCATACCATATGTAAAGTATTACTCTCGTATCTATTTATTTTAAGCCAAAAGCTTCTAATTTTTCTATGGTAATCAAATAACTTTTGGGATAACTGGAAAAATGCCCGAAAAATACATGCCCCGTTGAAAAATGCCCCACAAGATTAAAATTCAGGGAAAATGTCCCACCGTCCACTTTTCCATCCATTTGGTGTTAAATGCCACACAAGTTCTTCACACACGTGGGACTTCAGACGAAACTACCTTTCATATCCTCTTCCAATCATAACTTTTGTAATCTTTAACTTTAACTAATATAAAAAATATTTTTATTTTCAATCTTTTTTACAAAAATTAATTTTTTTTTACGAAAATATTTTTTTTACAAATTTTTTTTTTTACAAATTTTTTTTTTACAATTTTTTTTTTCTAATTGTTATACAGAGAAATATTATTTTTTTTCAAATATTTTTTTTGGTAATTTTTTATTAAAATCATTGTATAATTATCGATTGTAAAAAAATTGTAAAAAAAACCGTAAAAAAAAAAATTGTAAAAAAAATTGAAAAAATAATTTTTGGTAAAAAAACTAATTTGGAAAAAAATAGCCCCTAGATAGTTTTTTGTAGCCCTGAAAAAAATTAGGATTAGAAGGGAATATAAAGGATAGTTTTGTCTAAAGTCCCACGTGTGTGAAGAACTTGTGTGCCATTTAACACCAAATGGATGGAAAAGTGGACGGTGGGGCATTTTCCCTGAATTTTAATTTTGTGGGCATTTTCCCAACGGGACATACATTTTTAGGGCATTTTTCTAAGTATCCCTACTTTTATTCGATTAGACGGATGCTTACAAATTAATCAAAAAAATTAAAATAAATAAAATAAAATAAAAATCCAAATACAGTTAGAGATCCAATCGGGATCAAAATCCGACATTTAAGATAATTCATTATTAAAATATAAAACAAAAAACTGCGTTAATGTCATTCATTGGGCATCGTTAGAGCAATCTTCAGGAACAAATGAGAGTGCTGCACGTCCTGAGCTTGCATCAAAAATAAACCGGGTATTTTGTTGTTGCATTGATCCTATGATAGTGATATCATTTCTAGGCATCATCCCAAGGCAGAAATACTGCCTAGTTTCGTCAGTGTCATCAGTAACAAACGCAAATTCTGGCTTCACTACAAGATCAGCCCCTTGGAAATGGAAAACTATGCTTGGGCTGCTAAACTCATCCTCGTCGCGATAAAGGTAACACAGATCTAATTTATATGGCGCGTCTGTGATAATCTGAAGGTGAAAACGTTCAAAATATGCCATTACAGTATTCTTCAAGGGTATATAAGCTTCGGCATCGATATAAGTAATTGCGGATCCAGAGTCGACAAGGCAACCTCCTTTACCGTCAGGTTTCGATGTAAACGTACCTGGTTTTACGCCTACCCGAACCATTCCATATTTAGCATCTCCTACACTGAGATCTAAAAGATTCACTGAGTACATATGTGGATTTCCGTAGTACATATAAAATGGGGTGGACTGAACTTGGCTTCCTGGCTCTATAACAATATCATCGCCAAACCTTAGGAAACTACTTTGACCTGACGGTGTCGAGTCGATCGGGATGAAACAGTATGAAAAGCGTGAGTTTACTTGATTCTTTATTTGGGCAATTAAAGAAAGCTGTCCAATGTTCATGCCTAATACGCCATCGATGTCACCTTCCAAAGCGGGTTGTACATTGCTATATCCGCAACCAAAGATTACGTCCTCTAAGGTTCTGATGGAACCATCAGATAAAAGTGGAAAAACTTCGCTGGAGAGAACACCTTTGGTGGAACTTTGATCGAGATAACTCTGATCATACTGACATTGGTTATTAACACAACTGTATTGAGGTCCTTGGCAAAAGATGTGATCACAAGGAAGAGCCTTGTATGTAGAAGATGTTGTAGGATCAAATGCAGGCCGGTTTTGAGGAAAACATGGATTACAAGGTTTGCATTGAAGCCAAATAAGGGAACTACCAGTATCAAGTTCTAAGTAATAGGTTTTCATAGGGGTACCAAGACTTACCTGGACTACGTAATTATATCCCCCTGAGTCAGGCGTATCTACTGGGGGACGAATGGTATTATTTGTAGCAGCAGCAGGACTTCGAAGCAGAGATTCTAAACGGAGAACACGAGATTCAGATAGATGTATGAGACGTCGAATTCGATCAACATGACTTAGATTGTTACCAGCAGGGTAGAGAGGAGAGTGTAGGGAATCTCTATGAATAAGTTTAAAACTTAAACCACTGACATGAGAACTTTTATGAAAGACAAAGAATATGATAAGGAAAAGAACTACTGGATTAATATTACTTTTACTAAGCGGAGAAGCTACTATTGTTGCCATAGCTTGGATGTGAATGGGTGAGTGGATGAAGCCTTCTGGTACTTATGGCCATTGTATGTTTAATTGCTGATATATAGAAAATTGATAAACATGCATATATGGATTTTGTCTAAATTAAACAGCCATAATAGCACATTTAATATGATTAATGTGAGATTTTGTACACCCCATTGGGCCTGAACAAAGATCTCCCGTAGGTTGTGATCCGATCTATGATCCGTTTTTCAAACTCTGGTACTTGCCACTTTGTCGGGTCTGTTTTGTGACCCACCAATCCATTTAACCTCAAAAGGGGTACTTTGTCTCTTCATTTTTAACCTAGCGTTTTTTAGGGTGATTAAAAAAAAGTTTGGGGTGACTAATAAAACAAAAAAGCGCACTATGAAGTAATATCAACATACTTTTATTATAATGGTTAATCTATCTTTGCTTAATTAATTACTTAATTTTAATTATGCTAGTGTTAGAAAAAAATCATTTGAGTTATAGTTTTAAAAAGAAATAGAGAGTGTGTTAGAGAAGAAGAAGTTTAGTAAAACTAGGTTTATCTAAAATCAATAACAAAAGTGGATGCGTACGAAGAAGAAAATGGACAACATCATTAAAAATATCATGTTGAAGGTTCAATAACGATTAAAGATGGCGATTGAATGCATTCAACGCCATTAACGTCTCAGAATCAGTATATAATAGAGTACATTATCCGCCGATTATACTCTTCTGTTCTAAAATAGAATCACAATCGGTAGTTTCATAATATTCATTATCTACCGATTGGAATACTTGCTCCAAATTTAATTTTTTCAAGAATAATAAAACTACAAATTTCTTTACTTCGAAACCTTCTGGTACATATGGTCATTGTATGTTTAATTGCTAATATATAGAAAATTGATAAACATGCGTATATATGGATTTTGTCTAAATTAAACAGCTATAATAGCACATTTAATATGATTAATGTGAGATTTTGTACATTCCCATGGGCCTGTATAAAGGTCTTCCATTGGCCGTGACCCGATCTATGATCCAATTTTTAAACCTTAATATTTGCCACTTTAACGGGTCATGTTTCGCTTCTTTTCTTAAGAGATAATTATAGAAATGCCCTAATTTTGGGGGTCATTATACATTTTTGTCCCGGGTTTCCAGAATTAATAAAAATGTCATATTCTGTTAATTTTTCTGTTAACTTTGAGCGTACGAGTTCGCATGTGCAAAAAATGACCAAAATACCCCTCTATAATTAGTACTTATAATATTTTTTAAAAATATTTTTTTTATACATTTATAATATTATTTTTTTATAAAAGTCAAAAAATATTATAAATGTACAAAAAAATTATTATAAATGTATAAAAAAAATCTATAAAAAAAATCAAAAAATATTAGAAATACTAATTATAGAGGGGTATTTTGGTCATTTTCTGCACATGCGAACTCGAACGCTCAAAATTAACTGAAAATCTAACGGAATAGAGCATTTCTATTAATTCTGAAAACCCGGGGCAAAAGTATATAATGACTCCCAAAATTGGAGCATTTTTATAATTATCCTTTTTTAAGGGTTCTTCATCGCTTCTTTTTTTTAAGGGTTTATTTTCGGAGAAGCAGTTTTTGGAGTTGTTTTTCAAACGGTCTGTCTAGAATCACTCATAAACTCTCTTTTTTTTCCCCCAAAAGCGGCACTTTGAATCGTAGCAGAACTCAGTGCTGGTAGGTACTCTCTGATCTTTTTATCGAAACTCTCCAACTCTTTTTGCATCCATTATCTTTGCTTTAAATTTTGGGGATTCAGTTTAAATTAACTTTCGAAAAATGGATGAATTAAGAAATGCACCATATTGTAATGTGGAAGACGGAATCAGTAGGTTACCAGATTCCTTGATTCATCGTATCCTATCTTTTATTGATACTAAATATGCAGTTCAAACTAGTGTTTTGTCGAAAAGATGGATTGATATTTGGAAATCTCTACCTTTTCTAAAATTCAACAGGAGATCGTTTTCGAATGACAGAAAGCGTAGTTTCATAATGTTTGTAGACATGGTTCATTTTTCGCGAGAAAGACATTGATATTCAGAAGTTTAGGGTGATAATGACTGTTAATAGATGGTGCCTTAATGCCGTTACTTATAATGTTCAAGAAGTAGGTATAGTAATCGGTCCATTGCATAACTGCTAACTGCTTTCATTGATGGAGTCATCTTACTTCTTCATGTGCATTTTCTCTCTCAATCTCTTTCTTTGTTTAACAATCTTTGTGGGAAAATCATTAGGTGACTCTCTCCTAGACAGTGGAAATAACGATTTCTTACATACTCAAACAAAATCAAATTATACTCCTCATGGAATTGATTTTCCCAGCGGACCTACGGGAAGATTTACAAATGGTGCTACCGGAGGAGATTTCATAGGTACATACGTATTAAAAACAATTGCTAATTAGCATGCACCTCACGTAGTGTCATCACAAGGGACCATGCATACTTGTATAGCTAGACGTCCCTAAACTGGCTCTTAATAATATACTCCCTCCGTCGGGGAATAGATGATTTATTCATTTTTAAAATGTTTTTCAATGGTATAAAGTTTACGAAAATCCATTGTATATTTTAAGAGATAAATCAAGTCTAAATTTTACTAATTATTATCCATAAGGGTATAATGGTAAAAAAAATACATAAAAAATACTCATTTCTCCTCCTTGCCTTAAAAATTGTGTAAATTTAAACTAAGTCACAAGTATCGGTTATTGTTTTGTTTCTCATGCAGCAAAGCTTCTCGGCTTACCTTATCCACCAGCGTATTTGAGTCTGTCTGTGGCGAGGAGGAGAATCAAACCACTGGTATCAACTATGCGTCGACTGGCTCAGGAATTCTTCCCGAATCAAGAACTGCAACGGTAAAAAAATAGACATTCTACAAATTAACCATCAATTGCTGGATGCCAGAAGTAATAGTCGTACTCTAAATACGACGGAGTACGGACTATTGTGGGTTACTAATTATTAATCTTTCTTGTTTAATTGTAAACAGGCTGACATCTTATCTCTAGATGAGCAGATCGATTACTTTAGACTCTTTTCTATTTGCAATCCATTATTCTTATTAACCGATCCATATACTTAAACCAATCTATTTTTTTAATATTTTTATTAGTACAATCCTATGGATTGGATTTAGTTATTATAACTTTTAAAAACACATCTAATCTAATTTTTTTCATCTTCTTTAACACAACAACACTACATTCAATCCCTTCGAACAAGACCAATAGGTGTTTTGAACTCTTATGATAAAGTAGATAAAACATTAGTGTGTGCATTTGTTAAAATGAAAAATAGATTGGATTGAATTTATAAATTTTACTTTGATTTGATTTCTAAAAAATAGTAAAATTTTATTTAATTTTTCATTGGATTGTGTTAATAATAATGGTGGATTGGAAATAACAGGAGTCTTACTTTAAAAGCACATTGAGAAATATTTTAGCAAGATTTTACGGATTCCGAGCAATCCTCTCCTATACCTTGTCTAGGTCTATCTTCGTTATTTCCACTAGTAGTAATGACTATCTCAACAACTATTTAAAACCTCAACTCTACAACAGAAGCCAAACTTATCCTCCTCAGGAATTTGCTAATCTACTCTTAAACACTCTCGAAAAACAATTGACGGTAGGTATATACACTTGCGATATGATATGATTTATTTTTCACGAAGCAAACACTACTTAGTTATATAGAGACGTCCTTGCATATTGCTGAACGTGTCCGTTGGTTTTGCAGACTACATACGATTATAGAGGGAGAAAATTCCTAGTTTAGGGTTTAGGTGCTCTGGGATGTTTACCAATTGTGATAGCGGGAGCTAATCCGAGCCAACAACTCTGTGTGTAGAAGATGTAAACAATTTGATGAACATTTACAACAATGGGCTTCGGCTATGTTACAACGACTTACTTCCAATTTACGAGGCTCTACTTTCGTCCGAGCCGATCTTTTCACACTAGGTTATGCTCAATTCCAAGATCCTCTTAAATTCGGTAAGTTCATTTTATTATACAGTCCCATTCATCAATTTCACTACTACATTCACAAATTCCTTCTATAACAGCTGTAACATATTACATGCATGCAGGATATACTAATGGAAGAACACCATGTTGTAATTTGGAGTGTTTGGAACGTGCATACCTGGACAAAAACCATGCAATGACAGAGATAATCGTCTTTACTATGACACGATTCACCCAGTTCAAATAGTGAACTACCGATTCGCAAGAGACTGCTTCTATCGTAACTCAGCATTGTGCACCCCAATCAACATTCATCAATTAACATTTAAGTTATGATCAAGTCCCCAGTTAAAAGTTAAAATTTCACTACAGTATAATTTCGATTCCTAATGAAAGATATCTTACAGATGTTTTTAATTACTCCCAAGTTCTGCCGTTCCGCACTGTTACGTAGTCAATGTCTGTATCTACAAATTGTCTGTACTTTTCGGTATTATATGGTGATGAAATGCGTTGACATAGTTTGAGTAAGTAAAATGAAGTAACTTACAAAGCTATATATCAAAAGGAGGCACAAAGCCTAGCAAAAGAAAAGTTATTTTCAAGATCAAGACAGTTTACCTCTTCTAAAATGTCTCCCCCTTTCCCAAGGGTTTTCTTCCCCTGATTCCCAAAGATTACCCTTCGTCTGAATATCTGAGAGTTCATATTTTCACTAGATGTTAGCCGTACTTAATGCTCTGCAGAGTAAGCTGGTGGGGAAAAAACCGAAAATGCTTCCTATCCCCAGTTATTGTCCCCCACTGTTATCCCCACGATATGTTCTGACTGTGCAGCCGAGACCCACCCCTGAGAGTTCACTATATTCTGCAATCTGGCATATCTGAGTGATAAAGATAACATTTAAGACATAGGTAGATCATTTAGCCATTTTAACAATGTAGATAATGAGACAAATGCATCATCAATATAAACATTAATTCTAGAGTTCATTGAATGTACATCTAATTTTTTGAGGAAATCATAAGACCATCTAACCAATTATACAAAAAGCCATACGACATTGCGCCTACTACCCAAAAAGAATACCCCTTTTATCCGCAAGGATGTTGCTAACAAAAAATTGTCCTCCCTCATACAAATTCAGAAGATAATATGGATCTTCAAGAACTCATTCTCCTATCCCTCGGTTTTCCAGCAATAATGCTTAAGTTTAGGATTGCGGGGATGTTACTTCTCCAACATCGAGATCTTTTCCACCACCGGTAGACGAGTTCACAGATTCAATGGGATGAGGTAAATGATCTACATTATCAAAATGAAGAGACCGGTTGACAGGAACTGGTTGCCTGGCACCTTTCTCATGTTCTTCAGTATCTATCTCTGGTTTACCCTCTTCTCCTACCAAGATATTCTTCCAATTTTCTCCATCCTCCTCAATATTAGTCTTTTTTGGACTAATTTCTGTGTAGTTCACCCGAGTTACCCTGTGTGACCTTCAAAATTCCACCACCAAAATGTACCAAATTAAACCATCATTTGCTTATCCAATTTAAACAAACCTAAGTAATCAACTCAACCAAGAAAAGCCAAATGAAAAGGGTATTACCTAGAATAGCGACGAGCACATAAATCTGGGTCAAACGATTTTCTTGTTAAGTATTTCCCATCTTTGTCTTCATCTTCAACTTCTTCTACATATTCATATTCATCTTCATCTTCATCGTCTTCTTCCATATGGTTCCTTCCTCCGTTTGGAGTCTTTGGACGGCTGTCTCTGTAGCTAACTCGAGTTAGCTTCTCCAACCTACAAAACCCCACAACCAAAATAAAAACCCATCATCTTTTATCAAACCTAAACAAACCCATACTCAAATCCATCAAATAAATATAAAACAATGATATGAAATTACCTGGAAGAGCGACGAGGGTTTTCTACTTCATTTTTGTTCTTCTTAAGAGATTTCTTAGGAAGAGGAGGGAATGGTTTAGATTTGAGTTTCTTAGAAAGATCAGAGATGCCAGGTTTTTGCATTTATTTTTCTGGTACTTGCAAGGATTTCTAGTGCTTGAGAGGTGAGGTATCTTCCGGCGTTGCTCTCTCTCTCTCACCTTTTTAGGGCCTGTGCCTCGTATTGTGCAATTGAAGACGAAGAAGTTTTGAGAGAAGGTAAGTTCATCGGTGGTAGTGTCAATAAAGGGAATGTCCTTTCCAATAAGACACTCGGGTATAACGGGGATTTGCAGTTTGGACCTTGATCTATGTCAGTCCACTTTGTTTGTTTTGGGCAAACGATTTTCTTTAGTAATCAACCACTAGCAAAATTTATTAATCAACCGCTAGTAAAAGTTACATAATCCTATTTTAGTCATTTGGTAATATCACAAGGATAATTATTTATATATAAAAAATTATTTTACTTTTTTTATTTTTTTTATTATAGCATGAGCTATGTAATTTCCTGGTCTATCAGTTAACTTATAAAACCACAACTTATTATTTGAAAACTTTTTAACCTTACAAAGTAAAGATTGATTAAACAAGTGAACTTGTAACTTTTGACTATTAAAAGAGATAGCCATATTTTCACAATCTATCTCAAATACGACTTTATACTTCAATCAATTCCATTGCTTTCTCAAGAGCTTTACATTCAAAATATTCAGCTTCAAATTCAGCCTCCACCTACTCCTCCAGATTGATTTCTTTGAATCCTAAGCATTGACTTGCAAGATTACGGATAATCATACCAATGCTACCTTTTTGGTAACAGATAAATATGAGGCATCCATATTAATCTTTACATAATCCATGCCAGGTGGTAACCATTGCTTAATTTGTATATTAGAGCTACTAGAGCTAGTAGAGGAAATAGTAAGATCACTCTGATGAAGAATATTTCGTATCTTTATAATAGTGTCTTTAGCGTTAGGTTTAATGTTCTAAAAAGCAAGGTTACACATGTCCTTCCAAATGTACCATACAATACACATTAGTCTGGAAATATTATTTTCACTTACCAGATAAATATCATTCGAATGCAAACCACTAGAAGTAAACCAACTTATCACCCAATCATGAAAAGAATTAAAAAGATGTATAGTATTAGAGATATTCACATCCATACCCAACCAGATAGCTCTAGCATAATCACATCCCATGAATAAATGATCTATAGATTCCATACTATTATTGCAGAAACTACAATGTATCTCTATGTCCTGTTTGTATCTAGCAATTTTTTTCTCTAGTTGGTACTATTTCTTTTAAGCATTTCCAAACAAACAATTGAACTTTATGTGGAACTTTAACATGCCATAACTGTTTCCAGACTTCCTTAGGAATATTATCTCTATTAACATGTTCATTAACATAGTTACTGCATATAGTATTGTAGGCACTCTTCACTGAGAATTTTCCTTTTCTGCTAGGTTTCCAGATAAGATAGTCCTCTTCCGTGGAAGGAATTCTCATACTAAGAATAGATTTTGTAGTATCCTGAGTGGAGAGCACTAATGAGGTCAACACTCCAAGATCTAGAATCAGGCATAAATAAATCACAAACAAAGTTATAAGAATTAAGATTAGAAAATCCAGTAACTGGAACATGTGGGCTATTATTACCAATAACCCAGCAATCTAGCCAAATGTTAATTTTGGTACCACATATGACTTTGAAAAATCTCAAGACCAGCATAAATGCTTCTCCAGAGCCAAGAACAAAGAGAATCATCATCACTGCATGCTTTCCAAGCAAGTTTAGTAAGTAATGAAGTGTTAAAGGGATCAAGATTTCCAAATCCTAGCCCACCCAAGGCTTTTGGAATAATAAATTTATTACATCCTATGAAATTTAAACGTCTGTTGTTCTTATGACCCCACAAGAACTTCCTTTGAATAGAATTCATTTGATCAATCATATTTTTAGGTATCCTAAAACTTCCCATTTGATAAGTTGGCAAAGCATTAAGAACATGTTTAACCATAGTGGATCTAGCAGCTTGATTCAAAGTCTTACCTTTCCAATTTTTAAGCCTAGAATCAAAGGAATGAATGATAGGCTTGAAAGCTTTAGTTTTGTTTCTTCCAAGGAGTAGAGTCACCCCCAAATATTTATCAGTATCCTTCATTTCATTCATTTTAAGTTCCTTAGCAAGGTCAAGTCTAGCACTAGGAGAGATATTATTACTAAAATACACATTGGACTTACCAAGATTTAGCATTTTACCAGAGACCTTACCAAATTGATCCAATACATTAATGATACCAGCTATATTATGCATATCAGCCTTTGTGAAAATAAGAATGTCATCAACAAACATAAGATGAGTGATACCTAGAATATTTCTAGCATCTTTTACACATGAAATTATATGATTAGTTTCTGCATCCAAAAGAAGTCTAGAAAGATATTTCATTCCAAAAATGAATAAGTAAGGAGATATAGGATCCCCTTGCCTTATTCCTCTAGTAGGAGTGAAACTGTTAGTAGGAGAGCCACTCAAAATGATTGAAATATTAGTGGTAGAGATACATTGTTCAATGAACCTGTAAAAATTTTCATTAAAACCAAACTTTTTAAGAATACCCAAAAGAAAGGGCCATTTTATTCTATCAAAAGCCTTAGATAGGTCTAGTTTTAAAGCCATAGTACCACTATAACCTTCTTTATGATTCATTGTGTGAATCATCTTATGAACAACTATAATGTTATCATGGATGGCTCTTCCTGGAACAAATGCAGCTTGATAAGACGAAGGTTCACTCTATCAGCTAGAATTTTAGAAATCATTTTATATATTCTATTGCACAAACCAATTGTCGTAAAGTCCACAGAACTATTAGCATTATCATATTTAGGGATCAAAAATAAGTAAGTCTTGTTGAATTCAGAAGGAATATAATCCTTTTCAAAAAAAACTTTGAACAACATCTACAATAGCACTACCCACAATGTCCTAATTGGCTTGATAAAAACCATCTTGGAAACTATATGGGCCTAGAGAGACCCAAGCATTCATATGTTTAATTGTACTATGTATTTCATCACTAGTAAGAGTTCTAGTAAGATTTTGATTATCCTGAGCAGTTATAATAGTAGGTATAATATAAAAAATATCTTCATAAATGCAAGGATTAGAAGTGTTAATCACCGAACTAAAATGAGAAACAAGCATATAAAAGATATCATTTCTATCACTATACCAATTACCGTTTGCATCACATAAACTGTCAATGTTCTTCCTACATATCTTCCTATTAGCCAAAGCGTGAAAATACTTAGTATTATTATCCATATTAGTAATGAATTTATCACCAGATTTTTGTTTATAGAACTCAGATTGAATATTGAACCAGTTATCCAAGTTCTTGGTGATGTTGAAAATTCTATCGTTCTGAATGCTAGAAAAACTCTCATTTTGTACCATATTAAGCTGATTTTGTAGAATATTTATATTTATATCAATATCTCCAACTTAAATTTTATTCCAATGAGAAAGTCTTTTCCTGGTGCAATGTTGTTTAGTAATCAATTTGAAAGCAGGAGAACCATTTACATCAACATTCCAAGCAATAACAAGTTGATTTCTAAAAGAAAAATTCTCCATCCACAATGCCAAGAATTTAAAAGGTTTCCAACAATTCCTTGTAACAGTTTCAGTAGTAAGCATAATGGGACAATGATCAGAGCCAGCTTGTACTAAGTGCAAAAGATTGGATTGAGGAAAAGATATAATCCAATCTTGATTACCCAGAGCCATGTAAATCCTAGATTTCCTTTTACCAGTGCCATATTTATTACTAGAGCAAGTAAAATTTCTACCCACAAATCCTATATCCATACGACAACAAGAATTAATTTTATCTTGCACATACTTATCCTCTAGAGTAGCATTAGCAGAATCTATTGAATCATGCAAGTGAAAATTAAGATATCCTATAACTAGCCATGGTTGCATAATATTTTCACTAATACTCCTCATGAAATCCCACTGATCTATTTTATTATCAAAATAGGTATAGCCATACATGAAAGTGATAAAGACCTCGGATTTAGCAGCATGAATTTTAGTAACAACATGAACCATATTATTAGAGACATCTTATATCTCACAGTGAATACCATCTTTCCACATAAGAATAAGACCACCAGCTAATCCTATTCTATCAATACATACATGGTTGTAATAGTTTAAAGAACTAGCTACAGATATCATTTTATCTGTTTCAATTTTTATTTCAGATAGGAAAAGAAAATCAGGAGAATAATTTTTAATTAGAACAAAAAGTTGGTCTTTCGTAAATTTTTTTGCTAGACCCTGGATGATCCAAGCAAGAATTTTCATGATTAAGCTAAAAAAGTACAAAAATGATAAGGAAAAATAAAAATAAACTAGCAAATTCTAGCTTCCAAATACAAAATAAACGCTGGACACGATTGGTTACAAAAGAGAATATATAATAAAGGTCTAAGTTGATCTATGCTAAGGGATTGATCCTAAGCTTTTTGAAACTAAGGCAATAAAAAAAATCTCTCTACAAAAGATTCTCCTAAACCCAAAATAAGTTGGACTAAAGTTAATTTCCCAAATCTTATTCAAGATACTAATAAGTTTTAAGCTAAGGATCATGAAACAGATAACTACAATCCATAATATTATGGAAAAGACTTAATTAATATGCTTGTCAATTTTAACTAGCAAACTTGAGTAAAGAGTTAAAGCATAAAGTACAACGGATTACAGGGAAATGGAGCAAGCAATTTTCCAAAAATAAGAAAATAAGAAGCATGGAAATCAAAAGTAAAAGGAAGCCAGAAAGATAATATAGCAGATTTTCAGAAGGAGAGAACTTGGATTCCTTTTTTTTTTTTTTCAGATGAGGCAACGAAATAATCAAATCGGTGTAGAATTAGAGGAAAGGAAATAGAGCCAATTACCAAGAGGGATCAACTACAAAGCAAAAATGAATATAACCCATTCATCAATTCTTCTAATTTTTTAAGAAAAAACCAAAAAGATTTTCCAAACAGTGATTTCTAGTTTTTCATCAAAAAAATAAGTTGTCGAGGGTATTGGCAGTGCTGATTACTTTATGAAGAAATAAAAGAATTATGAGAATTATACTAGACCGCAGAAAAGAACTCCTAAAAGTACAAAGAAGTGCAGAGAAAATCATAGAGCCTTTCTTTAAGAAACAAGAAATCCAAATGCAAGAAAAAAAAGATTGGGGGAGTCTTAACTAGACTAAATAGATCTACTATTTGAAAAGCTCCAGAGTTTGCTAGACGAAAAACAAAAACAAAAACAAAAGGAAATTAAATTAAATCAAACAAATAGGCATAAGCTTAAACCAGTAGAAAAAAGATATTTCTTTTATAGAAAAAGATATATCAATTGTCACCTACCACGTGTTCCTGAAACATGTGGCAGCAACCAGAAAGACTTTTTAAAGAATCTCTCTTAAATTTTAAAAGAACCTTTTAATCTTTTTTTTTGCATAATATCGTAAAAGCGATTTAAAACAGATTAGGATAGCAAGACAAAACACTAGGACCAAAATCGGCTCGGAATCATAACATATTGTTAAACATACAGAGATGAAACCATCATATAAAGTTTAAACAAAAACCGAACTAAATTTAGAACATTTTAAAAATCACCCACAGAAACAGTATACAAACATAACCCAAAGATGAATTAAATCAAAAATGATCACCACATCTAAGAAACCCCTTTTCTAGATCTTTTCTAAAACTTCTTCTAGCTTCCCAATCCTAAGTAAACTCTTTTAATGCTAGATCTAAATAGATTTCCTTAAAAGAAATGGCCAGAGATACATATGATCACTTAAGAATGGATTCATATAGGATCTACAAAGGAAAGTTACTACTATGTTCTTTCTCAATCTATAAGAAAATTTCGACACCTTTTCCAACCATTGAAAAATAGGGTCCCAAGGTTTTTTAATGATTGTCGACCCATTTCATCCTTAGAGAAGAGACAAGCAACACCTCGATTTCATTTTTTATCAATTAATTTTAACGAATCTAGAAAACACATATGTAAAATTACTAGTCTCCTTATTAATAATGTCTAATTTTATATGATAAACTTCGATAAAAACTTAAAGATGCTCAGAAACACCAGCTACACAATAACATAAAAGAAAGACAACTGCTATGTTCTTTCTCAAACTCGAAGAAATGTTCGAAAAACTTTCCACCCTTATAAAAAAAACTAGGGTCCCAAGGTTTGCGAAGATTGTTGAACCATCTCCGCCTCTGAGAAGAGACAAGCAACACAACAATTACAAAAATAATGATCAAACATAAATGAGACTAGAAATGCAGATGAAAGCTTCAGACAAAGATTCAAATGATGCTCGACAACATCATGATTCTAGATGCTCACACCAATTAAAGCAAGCACAAAAACCGTTCTTTTATGCTCAACGACATAAAAGACCATTAAAGAAAATAGTATCCGACGACTCCCTAAAAAGATTTTATACCCCATTGGTTCCATACCTTTATCATGTTTATTTATGATCAATCTGTATATTTGTTACCCCTCCTTACTTATCCAAAAGAATCCAGTTAAGAATGGTTACTCCATTAAAGAAGAGATGTTATTGGAGAGAGGAGACATAAGAGGAGAGAGAAATGACTAGTAGCAATAATGAAACTTTTTTTTAGGATGGATAAAAAAATCACGATTCTATTTATCTCATTTTGGGGAAAATGACAAAATCAAAGACCAAGTCTATTCCACAGGTTGGAGGAATAACATCCCAATCCATATTACAAATAAAAGACTTAACTTTTTCAATAATATTATTTATTGCAACTTAAATTTGGGTTCTTTAGTATCCAACTGAGGTGAAGTCCACGTGGAACAATTTTTTAATTAAATATTTATATTTTTTTTCTTTTAATTATTTTAACATATCTATAAATCCATTATCTAACAAGATACCGGAAAATCGTGTGATAATATAGTTTTCCTACTGTAAAATTTTATGAGTTTAACTACTAAGAGAATATGAAGCATAATATTTTTCTTTGTATTTTCCAATATCGTAGTAAGAAAACCTCCTTCATACAGTCTTTTTCATTTGGTTCTCTAGATATCGGGAAGCAATTAATGTTTTGAAAAAAATCACACAAGGACAAAAGCATTTCAGCTCCAACTTTTACTAGACCGCAAGTCCTCAGTAGCTCGTAAAATATCAAGAAAAAGAATAGACAAAGAAATTCACTAGATAGGTACTAAGAGTTAAAAAAAAACTAGATAGGTACTGTCATTATGGAAAGTTTTACACTAAAGCACATTAAATTAGAATTAAGCACTTGTATCTTAACGAAAACTATTTTTTTTTAATAATGCTCACAGGTAGTTTTACCCAGGGTTTCGAGTATGTCGCTCAACATTCCCACAACTAGCAGATGAAGCTTCGAACTGTAACTTTGTTAAATTCTATGTAGGATCTAACAAGAAAGAGGAAAGAATAAACGCGGAATTAATAAAAGACTACATTGATAATAATTTTGTGTGTCTTACAAAGATGATAACCAGTGCCTTTTATAGGCATCACAAACCTTAAGCCAATTTCCTAAAACTCTATGAATTCTATATAAGGATACTACTTCTAAACTTAAACCTAAGCCTAAACTAGGAAACTCATCATATAATACCAAACTAGGAAACTCATCATATAATGTCAAACTTCTAACAATGTGGGATCAATCTCAACACGCCCCCTCACGTGTAAGGCCAGTCATTCGGCCTAACACGTGGACGTATATATGAGCGACCAGTCATTCGGTCAACACGCCCCATCACGTGTAAGGCCAGTCATTCGGCCTAACACGTGGACCTATATACGAGTGACCAATCATTCGGTCGGTGTATAGGTGACCAGTCATTCAGTCACGGATAGCCAGTAATTCGGCCTACACCCTACGTAAAGGCCTGCACCTATGTGGAATTTTGATCACGCACATAATCTATTCATTGACGTTACATCTAGTTTTCATCGAGGAGTTTTGCATAAGTGTCTGTTATTTCTTGGTAAATTTGGTGATTCCAATATTCAGTGATTTTAGAACCTCTGTATGCTTTCTTAATATGTAGTGACCATCTACTTATTGAAGAAAATTGGAGAGTTCTTCTTCAAGTCATCAAAAATAAAGTTCTACTAAGGTCTAGGGTTTGTTTAACAGGAAGAAGAAGACAAGGCTTCATATTCTCTTAGTAATTAATCTCATAAAATTTTATGAGATCAGTCACAAGATATTTTCAATGTCTAATTAAATTTATAAAATAAATAAAAAGAATTTAAATATTTAATTTTAAATTAGTTCCACGTGGACTCCACCTCATTTGGGTTCTAAAGAACCTAATTTTGAGTTGGGACAAATAAAATTATTGTAGCTTTTTAGCTAGAGTGTCTGCTGAACTATTAGCCGATCTTGGAACAAAATCAAAACCAATATTAGTGACATGAGCTAATGGTTCTTCTTGTTTCCTTTAAAATTGCCTCACTCTTACAATCTCCTTCTATTTTGAAGTTGTTGATGTTTTTTTACTTTGCCCACCTTGTCGTTTGAAGAACTCATACTGCATCTGCTTTTTCTGGTTTGACTGTTGTGGATGGTCCTCCTTGTCCTTATTCAAAATCAGATGGATTATGGCAAAGCCAGATGGAATATCTTTAGATATCCAAGCTGCATCAACATTAATTTTATTTCATTATTCCTGCTGTTTAGGTTGTTTTTATTTTGGAATTCCTTTTTTGATCTGAGATAGGTCCTTCTTCTTCCAAAATGCTATATGTCTTTGAATTCCTAAAGCTGTTTGAGATGGTGTACTTTGTTTTCCTTGAAATGCTATATTGCATCTCTCTTCCTAAATAAACCATATTTTTGTTAGAGAAATTTCTGTAGATATTACTGGACTAGGTTTTCCAATCCAAAAGCTACATATGTCTAAGAAAGAGGCAGCATTGTCAGAAGAGAATTGAACAGGATTTGGCTCTAGGGCCCAAATTGATTTAGCAAAGTTACAATGGAAAAATAAGTGTTTATAGACATCCAAAACAACACTCATGGGAGACAACCTTGATTATTTTAGATAACTTATGATTCAATGAAAGAGCATTCTGCAAACATTTCCAGGAAAAAACTTTTATTCTTTGAGACATATCTAAACCCCGTAAGTCTTTCCAGAATTTTTCCAATAGATTAAGGTTATTAGAGTTGATCCTATTCTCATTAAGTTTAGCATACACAGATTTAACTGAAAATTCTCCAGATATAGTTAGAAGCCATCTTAATTTGTCATGTTTAGGTGTGTTGTAATCAGATGGGAAAACCCTTATCTTGCAGATTTTTTCTGTAATATGAGCTGGAAAAAGAGAGTTAATAAGAGAAACATTCCTTTTCAATGGCAGGATCAATGATATCTGCCACAACTGTTAAAAAGTTATTATTGTTATTACGAAATTGAAGAAGCTTACCAAGACCTGGTACCCAATTATCTTCCGAGATATGGATATTCTTACCATCTCCTACTTCCCAGATTATGTTGTTTTATTAATCTAATTCATTTACTAATGCACTTCCATATCCAAGAGCTTGAGGAAGAGGACTTCAATCTTAATGCTGAGTTTTTCCTAAAATATATTTGTTTTAGTTGGGGACCCCATAACGAGTTGGGTTCAGAAAGAAGTTAAGGCTGGGTTTTTCGTAAAATATATTTGTTTTAGTTGGGAACCCCATAAGGAGAAAGAAGTCTCCGTGCCACTTTAGCTATCATAGCTAGATTTGTTTTATGAGCATCTCTAAAGCCTAAACCCCTTTTTGGATTGGTTTACTGAGACAAGTCCAAGCTTTGGGATAATAACCTTTGGAGTTTGATTCTTTACCCCACCAGAAGTCTCTCTGTATTGCATTAATTTTATTAGTTATTTTTTTCGGGATTACAAAATACACCATTTGGAAAGTTGGAATATTGGATATAACAGACTTATTGAGAACCATTTTACTGGATTGAGGTAAAAATTGCTTTTTCATCCTTGTGTTTTCTGCTTTATTTTTTCTAACATTGGTTCAAAGGTTTTTTATCTTGGATCTATCTATGAAGAGGAGAGCCCCTAAGTAAGAATCCTTTAAGTCTATCTTTTTTATTTTTAAGAGTTTTGACATTATTCTTTAGTGTTTTGGATGGACCTTTTTACTAAAGAAAATACCAGACTTGTCAAAATTAATAAGTTGGCTTGAGACTTTACTAAAGGTAAGCCTATTTTGGATGGACCTTTTTTATCAAGCTTTTTCCCATTACTCTATCTGTGTTTTGGTCTTTTAGAAGTGTATCACTTTAAGTCGCTCAATTATGAATCTGTAATTTCCGGAAAAAAAATAAATCAAACAAAAGGATGTATTCAGGTCAATACATAGAATTTGACATAACAAATAACTTATCAGAAAGTATTTGACATGTGTAGGGTGGTGGAAGTGGAGATTTTTTTTGAATAAACTTCTAAAATACCCAATCTTGATCAACAAAGTGTGTTTTTAGACTTATGTGTCTAGTAGTGTTCATGGAAGTCCACATGTCTGATGTTATACATATTTTATCCGGAGTATGATCAGTTGTCAGTCAAGCAAAATTATTTTCAATTTATTTAATTCGCAAATACATATTAGAGTTTAGTAGTAAGAACAAGTTCGTTCTTCAAAAAAATATAGGTTGTTAACTAATTTTATCACTTAGGTAAACTGGGAGGTTTTGATTATGATTAAAGCTAAATTGAACTAAAATGAGTAAATTAATGTGAATATCAGAGGTAAAGAGAACTTGGCATAGGTTTCATCTTCCATTATCAAAAATGTTATGAATCAAATAAAACTCAACATTTATTCTCTCTTAATATCAATCACCCTAAAGTATACTATCGCAGACTTACTCCAACAATCCTTGAGTTATCAAAGGCGCAAGAACCACACTTTGAATTATTTTCACATAATAACTTGGCGCAAGAGCCAGTCAAGTTTAACCTAACAAAATCAATGGTTTTTACAAGTTGAGGTTATTCGAAGTGGGGTTGTCAATAGGTCCAGATCCTTCTGGGTACTACTGGACCCGGACCCTACTTATAAATTTGGGTCTGGTTCCTAACATTGTGGACCCAGAATTGGACCCGTTAAAAAACCCAGGTACCCGTTAGGTACTGAAAACTAACATTTTTTTTTCTTAAAATCTTGATATGTTCTTCTTTTTTGCTTGAATCCAAATTATGGCTTTACAAGTTTGTTTTTATTTCTCTATTAATGTTCTAAATAAAGATTTAATATAAGAGAAAACGAAAAATGAGAAAAAAATCAAAATCAAAGAGAAATCTTTTCAATTTTGATAAAAGAATTAATAAAAGAATGAAATAAAGGGGTACCCGCCGGGTATACCCGATATACCCGTCAGGTGTCTAAATGTCTAACGGGTCCAATTCTAGGACTCGGAACCTAATCAACTAGGTCCGGCTCGGTTTTCGGGTAATTGGAT
This sequence comes from Papaver californicum, assembly GCA_023531435.1. Classification (NCBI taxonomy): domain Eukaryota; kingdom Viridiplantae; phylum Streptophyta; class Magnoliopsida; order Ranunculales; family Papaveraceae; genus Papaver; species Papaver californicum. The sequence continues at coordinate 7,560,457 of JAJJMC010015296.1, read as the reverse complement.
ACCCATTGATGTTGTAATTTTGAAAGTGGTAAATAAGGTGTTCGTTTCTCGAACTTGTAAAGGTAATGATTTTAGAAAATAATGATTTTAATTAACTCTAGAAAATTCCAGGAGTATGAAAAAGACTAAATAACCTAAAGATGATTTTCGAATAATTTTAAAAGGACCAGGAATCAGGAATCAGGTAATTCTAACAACCTATGTGATTAATCAGATAATTCTTTTTAAATTAATTGAAGCGCAAGTAATTGCCAAAATTGGTTTCGTTATGCTAACAAACAGAGGTAAATCACAAGCATGGACTATCAAAATTAATTAACCAAGCATAATCCATCAAGCAAAAGCACAACTGTTGAAAAAAAACCGTTTTCACTATTTAAAACTATGCAATTCTAATAACAAAAGAATTATAAATAATTATTAGAAAATAATTAAATCACATAAAATTGAGAAAATTACCTTATCCATCATCCCAGTAAATAGACTTAGCTCATGGTGAAGAAAACTTGCTCAAAAGACCTTTTCATTGCTCAAAAAGTTGATTACAAGGTTAAAGAATAGTGCAACAGCTGAACAGATGCGTTTATAAATGTCACA